>RDPX01000523.1:174886-289184 GCA_003991215.1 Morbakka virulenta | reverse complement strand
GGTAAAATAAGTAACATAGGTAAAATAGTAACATAGGTAACATGGGTAACATAGGTAACATAGGTAACATAGGTAACATAGGTAACATAGGTAACATAGGTAACATAGGTAGCATCCATTTCAACACTCGCCACGTGACTTTTTTAAACAGAATTTTTACAGAAAGGGTTCGATAAACAAATGGATAGAGATAAGTGTAATAATTAATTTTGTAATAATTAATTAATGCAAAATATGTTGAATAACAATTGTATGTTATTGATTTTGTGTGAGGTTTCATGGATATTGGAAGTCATTGAAAGTACCGCTTCCTGAAAAACGTACTTAGGTTCTATTTTCAATGCTGAGTATTACATTTTTCTCTCTATAATGATTTTAACGGGCATGTTACATTCAAGGACTTTAAATTGAAGAGTAAATTTATTACTTGGCTGAAAAATTTGTTTTATTTTATTGTGGGAGATATCATTAATAATTTAAGTACGAAAATCAAAGGAAAAAGTTGAAAAATTACCCCCGTTATCAATAGTCAGTGTATAAGTGCATTTATCAATGGTTCAGTATAGAGTGGCCCTACTATGGGAATTCTTTTGTCCATTTCGAAGCCAGAAATGAAATCAAAAATAGAATTTCAAGACAGAGTGGTATCATTTTCAAAACAAGCGTTATTCTTGTAGACCACTAATAATAAACTAAACAATTTTAATTCAAATAAAAATAGCATTGCTCTGAAGAAAAACAAAAAGCAAAAGTTGAAATCCAACTTAAGGGGAAAATTTTGGTTAACTCACATCCTTGTCATATGATAAAGGGGCAGTGACCTCAAAAGTTTTTGAAATGGTCCTTGTCAACAGCACCGGCAGTTTTTTTCTTTGTTATACCGATTAAATATGTAATACCAACAGCAAGTTCTTTACTGCAATATTGCTAGATTTACTAGTTGCTGCTATTAAGTGTATCCCCAGAAGTGACATGCTGAATATACACCTCCAAAAGTGATTGCTTTCCAAAGCAGTGGTGCCCAAGATACTATTTTGTGGAAGATTGGGGAAAATACTGGAGAGTATATTCTGGGCCTTGTCCTACCTTTTGGCTTTAGATAGGAAAAAGGCTTCAAAAATAACATACCTTAACATTTCAGGCCTTTCTTCTTCTTCTCTCCAAGCTTCTTCAGCCCAACTTTTAGGGGAAATCGTATCGTTTGCATCAGTAGCTAGTGAATGCATACGGTTGGACAGCGGAATTCTGCTTTTCAGTCAGTTGTTCAACAAGGGATTGTTCAGGGCATTCTTTAGCATATGACTTTCCGTTAGTGGGCGTTTGCAAAGCTCTAGAATGTTTTTGTACCTTCTGTTATCTGAAGGCTATATTCCACAGAGAATTGGCAGGATATCTGTTGGCGTAGTTTTTATCTAGCTGCTAACAAGTCTTAGGCACTCATTCAGGGATGTGTTCACTTCGGCTCTATGCGGGCGAAAAATACTCTGCAACAGAGTAGCAGAGGGCCAAAGCAGGCGTTCTTAGTGTCGAAAAGTCTGCACTCTTTAATAGTCTATCTTATTTTTAATTAATATATTTTTACAGCGACCATATTAAAAGGATTATATCAGAGCTGAGTTGGTCAGCCGGAAATTATTTTTATGATAAAACAATAGTATTACTAGAACATCTACTACTAATAAACCTGCTGCTACTAAGAACAAAAACAAAAATAATAATAAAAATAACATTAGAAAAATAATAGTAATAATATTAATAATCATAATAACAATGATAATAACAATAACAACAATAGTAGGGTTATTTATTGTTATTTTTGTCACCAAGAAAGGCAGGAACAAATATTCAGTCTGACTTCAATGCTGCAATACCAGACTTAGCACTAATACTAAAATATCCATGTATTGTCAGTTAATAAGCTAGGAGTGGGGAGTGTTGTAGTCATGAGCTGTTTTTATATGACAACAACCGCTTGAGCAATGAGCCTTTCCTCACTTATTGTGGAGCGGCGTTTGCAAGGTCTTAATGGTGTTGTCATTTTATTTTCGCTATCTATTTTATCTATCTATTTTTGACTCAGTACATGTGCCTGCTTTCAACTTACCTGGCTTGTTTCTGGGCGATAAATGCAGACTTTTTCAGCTATCCAATACTGAATGGTGTGCAACCACTCGAAAATAATAGTAATAATAATAATAATAATAATAATAATAATAATAATAATAATAATAATTCGTCCTGGGTATGACGATAAACTGTACCCGGTTGTGGAGTTTCGACGTGGGTGAATGAGGTTACCCTTTGCCACAACTACCTCCAGGTCACCATTGGGCAAGGTGTAGTACCTGTTAGCCCACTCCGAAACCTTGAAATACCGGGTTGATGTCCGGCGGACTTAAGTTTGTCTCACGGGCAGGCGAAGCGCTCTTGAGCCTTGGTTGGCAATCGTCTAGAGATGGTGTCTCGATAAAAATACCGTTGGTTGTGTAACCTAAAAATCACTAAACTTCTTATGAATGAAATGTCCAATCAAAGTATTGAGAATAACGGCGTGAATGGGACTGGAACTCAAGGTGAAGGGCCCACGCCCGGCAGGTGTTTCTCGGCACAGCAGCGAGAACCCGGTCGTCATCCTTCTACTGCTAGAAAGAAATGGAGTAAAGAAATCAACAAAGTCATTATGGAGTGCTTCTATAGAAGTAATCCATTTGATGAGAACGGTAAACCTATTAGAGGGTACAGACAACGCATGTTTAGAGAATGGAGGGAAAGAGGAATGTTTGAAACAACGGAGCAGCGAATATGTGACCAAGCAAGAACAATTAGGAAAAATGGATTGTTGTCAGAACTTGAGTTGGAGGAAATAGAAAGAAGGGTGAATGTTGAAGTTTTTGGAAATAAAGGAGAAATTCAGGTAAAAGAAGAAGAAACCAATAGTGAATTGGATGATCCAATTGGGGAGGCAAGAGATGGGGTGGAGCCAAGGCAAGATGTTGTTGAAAATGACTTCGACACGGAGGAGAGATTGACACAAGCAAGTGATGAAACAAAAGGTATTGTGGAAAGGCTAAAAGCGATACTAGTAGAAGGAAAGAAAAGTGATGGAATCATGTTCAAAAAATTAGATAGAAAAGCTCTCAAAATTCAGGTTGAGAAAGTAAATGAAGCAATGAAGTACACGAAGTGCAGGAACATTACAGAAACGAACAATCTGATCATAGCTGGAAGTGTATGGGTCGCAGAGAAATTTGGATTGAAAACAGGTGTTCGACAGAAACGAAATGAACCAAGGTGGAAACGGAGAATAAAGGGTGACATAAGGAAATTGAGACAGGATGTTAATTTACTGGAAAGAGATCAGAAAGGACAGTTAGGTGTGAAGAAGACAAAGAAAATCAAACAACTAAATGAAAAGTACAGGGTCAACAGAAAGGGGATAAAAACTGTCATAGAAGAAATAAAACAGAGAATGGTGGCAAAAAGTGGAAAACTGAAGAGATACGAAGACAGAATTGAACAGTTTAGGCAAAATAGGATTTTTGGTTTGGATCAGAAGAAGTTCTACTACGAACTTAACAAATGTTCCAATTTTTCAAAGGCGGTACCGAATGCGGAAGAGTGTACAAAATTCTGGGGTGACATTTGGAGTGTGGAGAAGGAGCACAATAGAACTGCTATATGGCTAAAAGAGTTGAAGAAAGAAATAGATCGTGATATGAAACACACACAAGACACGGTGAAAATAAATGCTGAGAAAGTTAAAAAGCAAAGTAGGAAACTTCCGAATTGGAAAGCACCAGGACCAGATGGAGTGCAGGGATATTGGCTAAAACACTTCGCCGCTCTTCATGAAAGAATCGCATCCCAACTTGATGGTATGATAGCAGAAGAGTAGGTCTTTCAATGGACAACACATGGCCGAACAATTCTTTGTCAAAAAGATCCACAGAAAGGCACAGCGATTGATAATTATCGACCCATTACCTGCCTTCCACTAATGTGGAAACTTTTGACGGGTATTGTAGCAGATGAAATGTACCATTA
Source organism: Morbakka virulenta (assembly GCA_003991215.1). Classification (NCBI taxonomy): domain Eukaryota; kingdom Metazoa; phylum Cnidaria; class Cubozoa; order Carybdeida; family Carukiidae; genus Morbakka; species Morbakka virulenta. The sequence goes on along the minus strand of RDPX01000523.1, from coordinate 285,140 downwards.
ACTAGAAGAGAGCAATATATTACCAGATGAACAGAAAGGATGTAGGCGAAGAAGCAGGGGCACCAAAGATCACCTGCTCATAGACAGAACCGTACTCAGAGATTGCAAGAAAAGGCGTACGAATCTGTCCATGTCTTGGATAGATTATGAAAAGCCTATGATCTGGTCCCGTATAGTTGGATAAGCGAATGTTTGAAGATGTTTGGAATAGCTGAGAATGTACGAACTTTCTTGGAAGAAGCATGAAACAGTGGAAGGTATCACTGACATCCAACATGGAAGATCTTGGACAGGTTTTTGTGAAGAGGGGAAATTTCCAGGGAGATAGTCTATCACCACTATTTTTTGTCCTTAGTATGATACCATTGCCACTGATATTGCGGAAAGTGAATTCGGCTTATGAATGGGGAAAGACGGAATACAAGGTCAACCATTTATTGTTTATGGACGACCTCAAGCTATACAGGAAAACTAAAGATCAGACGAGTATGCTTGTTAGAACCGTTCACATGTTCAGCAACGACATTGGTATGGAATTTGGGATGAAAAAGTGTGGCATTTTGACATTGGAAGGAGGAATGATTATTAGAAGTGAAGGAATTAAGTTAGCTGATGGACAGACAATGAAAGAGGTTGGGGAGGAAGGGTACGCTTATCTAGGTATTGTGGAATCAGATAAAATCAAAGAAGCTGAAATGAAAGATGCAATTAGAAAGGAATACAAAAGAAGGGTAAGGCTGGTACTTAGATCAAAGTTGAATGGGAAAAATAAGGTTTCGGCGATCAACACATGGGCAGTGGCTATATTCCGGTACGTAGCGGGAATTATACAATGGAGAGAAAAGGAGCTTAAAGATTTAGACAGATAAACAAGGAAGCAATGACTATGCATGGTGCTTTTCATCCCAAGAGTGATACGGACAGGATGTATGTGAAAAGAAAAGATGGGGTAAGAGGTCTTATAAGTATAGAACGATGTGTCAAAGAAGAGGACAGTAGTCTGAAAGTGTACATGGCCAAATCTAAAGAGAAACTTTTGAAGGGTGTAGCCAAACTCGAGAAATTAAGTGCAAGTGAATTGGAGAAGGTTAACGATCTCAAGGCAAGAAATGAAAACAAAGCGCAAGACACGTGGAATGAAAAGAGAATGGATGGACAGTTTGTCAGAGACCTGGCAGATGATTTAGACAAGGAGAACATTTGGAATTGGTTGTCAAAATGTGATTTGAAGGTTGGTACAGAAGCCTTGCTTTGTGCAGCACAAGACCAATCAATCAGGACAAATTACGTGAAGTATCACATTGATAGAACGGCTGGAAGCCCCCTGTGTCGATTGTGTGGCCAAACTGGTGAAAGTATCCAACACATTGTAAGTGCATGCGAGAATTTAGCTCAGAAGGAGTACAAGAGGCGTCTCGATAATGTAGTGAGAAAGATCCTTTGTGATTTAAACAAGAAAAGAGGACTGGAATGCAGTAAGAAATGGTACGAGCATACCCCTAAAGGAGTTTTGGAGAGTGATGATGCAAAGTTGTTGTGGAATGTAAATATCCAGTGTGATAAGGTGATTAAGCAAGAAGGCCAGTTTTAGTCTTGGTAGAAAAGAAGGAACATACGGCAATAATCATTGACATAACAGTACCGGCGGATGTGAACGTGGCAGAGAAAGAGAAAAAAAAGTAGAAAAGTATCAAAATCTGAAAAGAGAAATAAAGACATTGAAAACTGAAGGAAGTAGAAGTTGTCCCTGTTGCTATTGGAGCTCTGGGATCTGTGACCAAAGGATTTGAAAGGTGGGTTGAAAAGCTTGGGATTCACTGCAACTTAGTAGTAATTCAAAAGACTACGTTGTTGGGAACAGTCAGGATTTTGTGAAAAGCACTGAGGTTTTGAAAAAGAAAACGCTGGTAGCCCATGGTCATTTGTTTTGATCCCCCTATCAGCAGAGAACTCCGCCAATAAAAACAGTCAGACACAAAGCGTGAAAAAGATAATAATAATAATAATAATAATAATAATAATAATAAAAATAATAATAATAATAACGCCACGACCGTGTTGGGCAGTATCTTCACTGGGGTATATGCAAACACTTCGGTATTGAAACCAACCCCAACTGGTGTGAACACCATCCACTACCAGTCACGGAAGGAGAAAATGCCACTATTCTGTTGGAATTTCCGATCAACACTGACCGGATGCTTCAAGCCAACCGTCCTGACATCATAATAAAGGATAAGAAAATCAAAATGTGTACATTAATTGACATGAGTGTGCCAATTGATAAAAACATTTCAGCTAAGGAATTCGAAAAATTAAGCAAGTATAAAGACATAGAAATAGAAATTCAAAAAATGTGGAACATCAAAACTAGAACAGTTCCCGTCATTGTGGGGGCACTAGGGATGATTAAGAAGGGGACTCAAAAACATATAGAGAAACTACCTGGAAAGCATAGAGTACAAGACCTCCAGAAAATTGTACTCACAGGCACTNAACACTGACCGGATGCTTCAAGCCAACCGTCCTGACATCATAATAAAGGATAAGAAAATCAAAATGTGTACATTAATTGACATGAGTGTGCCAATTGATAAAAACATTTCAGCTAAGGAATTCGAAAAATTAAGCAAGTATAAAGACATAGAAATAGAAATTCAAAAAATGTGGAACATCAAAACTAGAACAGTTCCCGTCATTGTGGGGGCACTAGGGATGATTAAGAAGGGGACTCAAAAACATATAGAGAAAATACCTGGAAAGCATAGAGTACAAGACCTCCAGAAAATTGTACTCACAGGCACTGCTCATATTCTTCGAAAAGCATTGTCAATTTGATACCGCAAAAGTCATAAACATTTCAGGTTGGGTTTTTTTTCATACAACCTTTTTACAAATTTTTTATACTTTTCATAGTTTGAAGTAATATGACAATAATCTTTTAATTTTCGTGCCAATGATGTTTTTACTTCCTTGTCATAATTATTTTATTCTCTTTGAAGTATGTCAGTCGTCCCTTTTTTGTTCATGTCATGTCCCATTGGACCTTTATCTGCCCCAGGTCACATGGGTGACGCGGTAGGTAATTGTACTGAAACTCATGGGAAAGAGAAGTAAACAAGATTGTAATAGAATTTTGGATTAGGAGTGACTCAACAACTGGAGGATACCGAAAAAGAATGAAACAAACGTCGAATAAAAAAGGAATAGTTCAGGTTAATGAACAGAGAATAGTAGACCAGGCGAACACGATTCGAATAAATGGATGCCTAAGAGATTGAAATAGAAAAGGAGCCACTGAAGAGCAAGAACATAAAAGTGAGGATAAGAAACAGTCTGAGCAATATGATAGTAATACGCAGGATACTTACAAGCACACATTCTCCCTAGATGAAGCAAGTGTTATCCACAGGACACAGCTCAAAGAATTGGAAGATGAAGAAAAAGAGCTATTAAAAGATGTGGTTAATGATATAAGAAACAATCCAGATAAGACCCCAAAGAACTTGCAGTATATCGAAACCAAGAAAATGAAAGTGACAACAAATAAAATTAACAAGCTCATGTCTGTTATAACAACAGAAAATATAACGGAAACAAATACATCAATAAAAACAGCAGCTATCTGTGTGGCCGATATGGTTGAGTGTAAACAAAGAGAGACAAATTAAAAAAGAAGGACCAGATTGGAAAAGGAGGATTTTAGAGAGAGAAAGGAAGCTGCGTAAAGATCTGCAACGAATCATGCTGGAAGGAAAGAAAAACTTGAAAGGAAGTATGGCATGGACGAAAAGGGCATTAAAATGGTAGATGAGAAGGTAAACCAGAGATTAATTGCTGAGGGTGCAAGGCTTAAAAGATACGATAATCAGAACAAAAAGGTCAGACCGAATCGACTATTTGGATAAAATGAGAAAAACTTGCATGATGAGCCAGAGGGGAAAGGAAGACAAAATGTAGTACCAGATGCAAAAGAAAGTAGGATATTCTAAAGTGACATATGGGGTCAGTAATTAAGTCACAATGAAATTTCTGAGTAGTTGAGAACATTTGAGAAGGATGTAGTTGACGTAAGGATAAAAAAACCCGATACAAATTGATGACATGGTGTCTTCCAAGCAGATAGCTTAACTCCATCTTTGTTTGTGTTGGCTATGATTCCACTGACGATGATGTTAAGAAAAGCGATTAAATTTCATTAATTTAAAGTAAAGGAGAGAAGATTAGTCATTTGTTATTTATGAGCACTCTCAGCTTTTTGCAAAGAATAAAGAACAGACGGAGAGCTTAGTAAATGTACTCTCAAACGATGTAAGAATGGAATTTGGATTATCGAAGTGTGTTGTTTTAAATTTCAAGAGTGGTAAAGTTGTTAGAAGAAAAAATTAAGGTGCCCATAAGTATGTAATAAAATTTACTGAGGAATGGAATGATTATAGGTATTTGGGGATCTTGGAGGCGGAATGAATAAATTAGGAGGAGAAGGAGGATCAAGTAAGCAAAGAAGATGTTCGAATATTCAAAACCATATTTACGTCAAAAATAACTGGTGAAAATCTTAAAACAGCTATTAATTCAAGAACAGTATCACTTACAAGGTATGGGGCAGGTATCATAAGATGGACAAAGGCAAACTTGTAGGGTTTAGACTGTAAACCAAGGAAGATGTTGTCAATGTATGTAGCATACCATCTAAAAGCAGATCTAGATAGAATGTATTTTTGAAGCAAGCTTTAGAATGACAAGGCTTAATTTGAATAGAAGATTGCATAAGAATAGAAGTTAATAGCTTGGAGAAATATCTAACTACTTCTAAGGATGAGATACTACGTAAGTAGAAATGATGCACTTGGGACCATCAGATGTGGAAAAGGCAAAGAGGAAGTACAAAAGGAATATAAAACTACTTATAAGGAACAGACAATACACTGGCAATTTAGAAAGGGACTTATGAAATAAGAGATATCAAATAGTAGAATTGGCTAAAATAATCCTTTTTGAAAAAAGAGACAGAGAGCAAAATTATTGCATCTCAAGATCAAGCATTATGCACAAATAATATGACGAAAGTATTGTAGGGAAAAGGCGTGTTCCAGTCATGTCGAATGTTTAGCACGGAAGATGAGACAGTGACGCACATGGTTTTAGAACGTTCCATGCTAGCTTAGAAGAAGTATCAGAACGTGGGGATGAGCATGTGGCTATAGTAATTTATTTGAAGTGGTGCGAAAAGTGGGGTTTTAAAAAGGAACAGAAATGGTATATGCATCACCAAGAGAAAGTACTAGAGTTAGAGGACTTGAAGCTTTTATTTTCTATTCCCTATAAGCATTTAGAGCATGATAGGCCTAGTTTCACTGTATTTGAAAACGAGACAAAAATGTTAAGTTAAAAAACCCTTCTTGCTCATTTGACAATCATATTGAAAAGAAAGAAGAGGAAGGCATAAACTACAATGACCTGAAGTATGAAATTGCAAGAATATGGAAAATGAAGAAGGTCAATGGTAAGTGATAGTTAATGAGGTATTAAGGAGAGTGAAAGCGAATTTTGAAAAAGTGAGTAGAAATGTTAGAATTATTTCGTACGTTACGGTAGAGATGCGCCAGAGACAATGCAGACTTGGACCAGCGAGAATAATAAGGAAGGTATTGGATATTAAGTAAAGATCAAGGAAATAAGTAATGCCAAGGTACCTAAGACCACTGGGTGTGGTCCACTACCCTGGTGAATGAATCAAAAGACAAGATTAATCCCAAGAAAAAGTCAAGTTATAATAGTAATAATTTCAACAGATTTTACATACCCATGAAAGAAGTGGAAGAGAAGACAGTAAAGGTAGGATGCGTGATAAGGCAAATGAAAGCATCAATCACACCTTAAGTAAATTTAGTAAAATGGTGCAAAAAGAGTATAAACACAGAAGTGACTTGGTAGGAAAAAGATTTATTGAACGTTATGCAGAAAATATGATCTTGAAACGAAAACAAATGGTATGAACCTGAAACGCAAGCTGTATGCGAAAAGGAAGAGTATAAAATATTATAAGACTTTTCAATAAAAACACCACGTTATTGAAGCAAGAAGGCCCGATATGATTATAGTGAGCAAGAAAACAACAAATGCCAGATTATAGACTTTGCTTTTCCATACTGTACCAGCGTTGATGAAAAGGAAGAGAAAAATAGTGAAGTACCAAGCCTCTGGATCAGAGAAGTGAAAGTAATTCCAGTTATAACATGGACGCTAGAAACAACATAAAATATTTCCAGAAAGACTTAAGGAGATAGGATGGTATTAGAATATATTAGTTGGAAATGACTATGTTGCTGCACTCTGCAGAATCCTACGACAAGTGATTGAAATCTGAGAAAAGGTCTTAGCAAAGCTCAAGAACATAAATTCATTTAGTTACATAAAAACCAGCATTGGAAGTAAGTGTGTAACAGAGATGATAATTGAATCTTCTTTTTACGACAGTCCATATAAGGAGCTTTTAGTCAAGTCCCCAGAGGTTTCTACTTTGGTGACCACTGCTTTTCTGCGGCAAAGAAGACCTAGGGATTACGAAGTGGTGATTTTTCTCAGGATATTGGTGATATTGACAGTCACAGAATTCTGTAAACCTCCCAAGATCCGAAATATCTAGTGTTTTTAAAAATTGTACCAATCTACTGGCACACCCAAACAATCCACAACCACCGGCACAACGGTGGTAGTAACTCTGTGCAGCTTTCGAATTTGGTAAATATGATGATGATAATAATAATAATAATAATAATAATAATAATAATAAAAGTGTTAATATTAATGAATGTCCTATTTTAGATCTAGTAACAGTTGCGTACTTTCCTTGAATGGTCAGTGGCTGTGTCCTCCATGCTGTTGGAATTTATGAAATGAACTTCATTAAAACATTCCAGTACAATTCTCCCAAATGTGTGCGAAAGGTATTTGACCTTCTCCATTTAACCACTGCTCTTAATAAGCCTGATCAGCCACTTATCTATGCTTTGATGCAGGGACAGTGTGGAATTACTGCAACTGACTGTCGTGGAAAGCTGTGCATTGGACATCAGCAATAAAATACCTGCGCCCAGAGGCAAAAGGATAATATCGCGTTTACTGTCACCGTTTGTGGTCTCGTTGTTTGAAAACGACATAAATCAGGAACAAAAACAAATTATATATGAGCTCAGAGAAATTCTGAGAGAATGGAAAGATTGTGATGGCATATATTTCAGAAACGTCAATAAGAAACCCAACCCTCGATAGACAAACAAATCGAGAAGGTTAATGAAGCTACTATGTATATAAAGACTAGAAATATCACTGAAACAAATAATTTGATAAGAGCAGTGAGTGTATGTGTTGCAAGTAAATTAGGGTTAAAGACATTTGAAAGGAGGCAAAAATGGAAGAGAAGGATTGAAAATGATTTTAAAAGGCTGAAGCATGATGTAAGTTTACGCGATTGGAAATAAAATGGACAATTAGGTACAAAGAAAACATTTAAACTGACGAAGCTAGAAGTAAAATATAGAGAGAAAGGAAAAGGGTAACACTGTAATGGACGAATTGAAACAAAGAATGATTGCTGAAAGTGCAAAAATTAAGCGACATGAGCAAAGAATCAAACAGTTTGGAAAAAACTGATTTTTTAATGATGATTAGAAGAAAGTCTATGCTGAGTTAAACGGAGGTGGTATAAAAACGGGTGGGATGCCTAACAAGGAGAGCAGGAAGTTTATTTTTTTTGGGGGGGGGACATCTGGAGTGTTGAAAAGGAGCATAATAAGGAGATCAGTTGAAAGAAAAACTGAATAGTGAACTTCACTCACAAGATGGCGTCACTATAAGGTCAGAAATGATGCCCCATTGGAAAGCCCCATGAAAAGATAAGGTACAAGGGTTTTGGGTTAAGAACCTTAGAAACGTGCACGGCAGAATTGCTGAATAATTCAACAAGATATTAAAGAAGAACATTGTCTTCCTGAGTAGATGACTTATGGCCACACCTTCCAATGCCGAAAGGATATTTCAAAGGGAAATATTGCTAATGATTATCGCCCAATTACATGCCTTCCAATTATATATAAGCTAATGATTGACGTAATATCTGAGGAAATGTATGGATATAAGGAAAGAGAAAAGCTCTTTGCACGGAGAGCAAAAGGTTGAAGACGTAAGAGCCGTGGGACAAAAGATCAGCTATTAATCGACAAAAAGGTACTAAAAGTTTGTAGGGAAAGGCACACAAATCTACCTATGGCGTGGATTGATTTTGAAAAGGTCTAAGGTTTTGTCTCCCATAGCTGGATAAAGGAGTGTATGGAAAGAATTGGAATAGAAAAAAGCGTCAAAGAATTTCTAGAGAAAAGCATGGAAAAGTGGAAACTATCTGTTACGTCTAATGGAGAAGAGCAGGGAGACGTAGAGGTAAAACGAGGAATTTTTCAAGGTGACAGCCTTTCACCATTGTTATTTGTACAACGTGTCTTATTCTCAGAAAAGTAAATGCAGGGTATCAATAGCATGTAGGACAAGTGTCCCTAAATCACTTACTTTACATCAATGACTTAAAACTCTATGGTAAAAGTAAGGGCGAAGTTGACTTGTTGGTGAAAACGATCCATATATTTAGTGAGGATATAGACATGGGATTTGGAATTAAAAAATGTGGTGTGTTGATCATGAAGAGGGGTAAGATTACCAGGTGTGAAGGTATAGATCTTCCGAATGGGGCGGTAATGAAAGAGGTTGAAGAGGAAGGTTATACATATTTAGGAATAACTGCACCAGAGAAGATCAAGGAGGGTGAACTGAAAGATAAGACAACAGAAGAGCATACGAGGAGAACGGAAGAAATAAGATAACTCCTATAAACACCTCAGTAGCAGTGTTTCGGTACGGGGCGGGATAATTGAGTAGAGAGACAGTGAGTTAAAAAGGATTGACAGAAAAGAAAATTGATGACAATGTATGGTGCATTCGATCCAAAGCGCAATATTGGTAGCCTTTATATGAGACAAAAGGAAGGTGGCAGAGGTTTAAATAGTATGGGAGTGGTAGTAAGGACAGAAGAAAATAGCCTCGGACAATATGTTTCGAATTCTGAAGAACCGCTTATAAAAGGTGTAAAAGTAGCCGGGACTATTCAAACGGAAGGAGCCCTGGAGAAGAAATGAAGAAGTATCATCCATCAACAACATTTTCCAAAGAAAAATTTGTCTTACAGTATTCAAATGCATTAACGAACTTGTTCCAAACTTCGAAGATTATTTTGAACTCTAGAATCACGACAAAGGAACCAGAAACAATAATAAACTTTTGAGAGTGCCTAAAGTCAAACTAGAAAGTACTAAAAAGTCTTTTTGTTACATTGAGGTAATAGTTTACAATGACTTACCATTAGATATCAGAACAGAATCTAACTATGTTTCTTTTTGTAAAAAGTTGGAAATATTTCTGATCTCGTAAATGTGTCTAAGAAAATTTATACCCAATTGCTTAGGTTTTCAAATGTCACACCTTTTCAGATGTTCATAAATGTCGCACTTGTTTACACATTGTAGAAAAAAACCGATTTTCTTTTGTTTACCAACAGGAAAAAGGTATTTATACATAAGTTTATTTTATGAATTAAAGTGATATCATTTTATTTAACTAGAGCTACTGAAGTAGGTTTTAATTTTAATCTCCGATTAAATTGCTTTTTAAAACAAAATGATATCTCTTTTCCAGATTAAATTATCAGTCAGTATCATACTTAAATTTTAAATATTTTTTTAACGATTAATACTTTGGAAAGGGTCAATAGAATTAATTTAAGTTAAGGTTTCTGTTAATTTATGGATACACATGTCTGAAGAGTTCGATACCGCAGAGTATCGTTTTATATTGATTGATATTGGTCACAAAATCTAAATCACCTGATATAAATTCAGAATTCATTCAATGTTGGATTTTATTTTGGTAATAATTTTTTGTACATAGCTACAACATTGTTTTAAGTGAAGCTTTTTGCCAGTAAAGAGCGTTGATTAAAAAAAATAAACGAACAACAGAGCAGTTTGACAACTCTGTAAGTGAATAAATTACTTTACGACAGACTACAATGTTGTCTTGAGAACAAACCCCTTTCTCGTGTTATGAGAAAGATATTGAGCTGTCTTCCTCAGCAAGATATAATGATGATAAAATGTTGAATATCAAAATTTCATTCAATGTTATCAAGCCTATATAATGAATTAGTTTTTCTAGTTATTGTTGAGAAATAAATAGAAAAACAGCCTGTGTTTTGATTTTGGAAAACCTGATAAGGCTTTTCAAATACTGTAACAGCCAGTTTTCAAAGACTGAAAGATATTTGATGAAATGAACAGTCAACTGCTCAATTAAGCCTATCTAATGATTTTACTTGGTAATATTTGACAAAGATTTTGAAGTAAACTTCTTCAAAAATATAGGATGTGATAATCAAGGGTCAATGGTAGATTTTCTAAATATAGAAATGTACATACATTCCCGTTCACTACAAACAGTAGTGAACAGAAAAAGATTACCCGGCTGGTGCAATCCTATATTAGAAGTGTTTCTCATTCTTACTCAAAGTATTTCATAAAGTAACTATTAACTGAGATTTTATTTTTTAATTGACTCCATATTCACTAACATTCCACAGAGTTTCTTTAACTTTTAATAACTCTTTTCAAGTGCAAGTATTTTCTACACGCTATATACCGTTAGCTATATACGTTTCATCGGACATGCTTTCTATAAAGGACTATTTTATCTAAGGTTTCTGACTATGGGCAAAATCCCCTACCCCCTTTTTGAAAACAATAGATCCTATGATTGACATCAATTTACAGCCTTCCTCATTGAATGAGGATGAGTAACCTTATTTGGTAGAGTGTTATATTTTCAAGGTTAATTTATCTTGTGTATTAGTTAAAACGTGTATGATTTTCAATGGAAGGCTATTAAAAATGTGTTTTATGAAAACACTATCCACGCTGTTATACAGTGTGTTTATATTTTTGTAATAAACACTTTACCTTAGCTAGCTTCAGAATCAATTTTGAAGAGAAGAGATATTTCTAATAATCGGGAAAAGTGACTCGTTTTAGTATCCTAAAATGCAAAGAAAAATTAATAATTGATTTTGTTCTTATGAAATTTCTATTTTGCATATAGAGGAGTTTTAGGAAAGCTACATTCTGACAAAAACGTAGCACCTGTTTCTGGCTTGAAAATGCTGGTTGCAATATTTGACTGTGAAAGTTTATTTCATTCCAAAATAAGAATGACTACGTGTAATGCATTTTGTTTGTTTTCTGCTTACCTATCACCTTTTGTTATATCTTATATTTGTATATTTACATTTATATTGCGTAGGGATAAGCAATGTAGGATCGCTATAATCATTAATAAGACGTACTTCTGCTGTTTTTAATCCAGATATATTTGTTCTATTAACTGCCTACGTGATTAATAATTGACAATAACATGTTGAGCAATTAGTAACTCGTTGTTCATTAAATCTACCTAACGAAAGATTGAGCTATATATGTACTTGAACAGAAGAACAAAATAATTCTTGTTAGGGGGGCTGGGGATAGAAAGGAAGAGAAATAAAATTGACAGAGGTATATGGTACTGACGGGTTAAAAAAAAACCCATGAAAAACATATAAAACGAAAAATTAGATTTTTAATCAAGGAAACCGTACAAACTAATCTAAGGCTTTACCATGTTTTTTGAGTTTATTATTTTGTATAAATAGTTTTGAATTATGGGACAGTTACTGCCACATACCCTATTTTGTGTTTCCTAAGTTGACCTAACTCTAACAAATATGCATTTTACTATGTAACCTGGATGATGTATGGGAAAAAAAATTAAATTATTTTTTCCTTTGTCTAGCTCACGAAGACTTGGACCAGTGAAAACAATACTATACTTTCAGTTATTTCACTCTATGAATACTTGTTCTCTATGCTGTTAAAATATTTTTTGTAGTTTTAACGTCATTTTCCCCCAGCAATTAGGCCTCAGACGGTGCCCTTCAGAAGAACTTTGTTTCAGCAGCGAGGAATTTTTTTCTTGGCGGATGCCCTTCCTGACGCCAACTAAGGGCTGTTTCGTTTGTGTAGTTCCGAAATTCTCCTTGCCCACTCGGATAATCGGACCCAAAACTTTTTGGTTACTGTGCAACTGCACTAACCATTAAGTCACGGCTCCTCCTTTATGGTGTAAATATACTTTCAAGAGATCTTTGCTGGAATTCATTCTAATCTCAGTTAGACAGCTTTGCATCTAGGTTGTGATATGCTTTATCATGTGGAAATGAATTAATCTGAGATCTTTTTTTGTTTGAATTTTGAGCGGAGTGAGAAGTTACTAGCATCAAAGATGCCACGCGACCAGTATTCAATAAAAATTTAATAAATTTTCTATTGAATCAACAATGACTGTCATCAAATGCATCCAATATAGTGTATAAAAGTATTTGCCAATTTAACTATAATGAATGTTTGCTTTTCCTTTTTCCTTTAAGATAAAGAGTGACAACTTCTCTATTATTTTACTTGTGCCAGTCGATTTAATAGAGCCAATTTTACTGTCCTTAACACCAATGTAATCGATTTCACTTAATTAGATCTGACACCACTTTATAGAACAAATCCTTTTACTTTAAAAATATAATTCAGATGCAATTTTAATAAAACGGTTGGATGTTGAGTTTTCTTTTCAGTTATCTATCATATTTGACACCACAGCTTCACCATAAAAAGGGAAAATATGTGCCACTTTATCCAATCATCATCATCCTCTTTCGGCTTCTCCCTTTTGTCAGGGGTAACACAGATAATCTTTCTGCTCCATAACGTTGATACTAGGCACATTTTTTCTTTGAGGACACTTCTGTCATATCTTTTGCAGTGTTCTTCTTTTTTGAATTGTTTCTCCTCCTCTGTTATTCTTATTTCTGTCACTCGGCTTACCCACATAACCTTACCAACATTTCCTTACCAATATACCCTATGATTCTTCTCTACACGTTTTACACGACGTCGAGGTGAATTCTTTTAAATTTTGAGATATTATTTCAATGCCAATAGTTCCTCTCTGTTTGTTCTTTTCTTGTCATATCCCTTTTTATCACTTCGAAGGACCAAAAACTTATTTTAATCTCAGCTACATCTTTTTCTTTGTAATTCAATTTTTTATCAGTGGTACTGCTTCCATTCCTTACATTATCCTTGTGTCCCTTCTTTTTTAAACTTCACTGTTACTCTTTTGTTACAGAGTATACCTGTATCAATTTTCTAACAACTCCATTCAGTCTGTATTTTCTTCTTTACTTTTCTTAAGTTGCCTTGCAGGTTGATCCAATCCAACTGTAATAATCCACGACCGTGTCTTGTAAACAGTAAGGTCATTTTGACTTGCTCAAATACCATGCATAAAAGAAATGAGCCAAGGTGGGAAAACTCAGAAAAGATGGACAGAAGGCACAGGATACACCATTTGTCATATGGCATACTGATTATTACCTCCCAGACCCAGCTAATTGAGAAAGGAATTCCGCCATGCTATATATTCAAAACAAAAAACATTTTTAGGTCTTTGTTGAAGAGGTATCTATCACAAAAAATGTTTCATAAAATCAACTGGTTTTAGGCTTATGTTGCAAAAAGGATAGATGTCTAATGAAAGGACATGTACGTGATGGATAAATTTTTTAAGCATTACCACAGTAAGTTTGTATAGGGCAGAGAGAAGGTGAATATGTATATCGTACATATTTCTTTTGGTACACCTTTTCTAATAAGTGGACACTCTATCTCCATTATGGCTGTGTAGGTATGTGACAAGATGCCCGTTGGTAGGAAATGATGAATATTTAGACAGTTTTATTTCTTCTTGAATGTCTCTGCTTGCTCAGGTGGCTTAGCATCTTATTTTCATTAGGGAAGACAATAATCACGATTCTCTCATTGCTTAAAAAAGTTAAACAGACGAAACTAACAGTTCCATCTGTTTAAGATTTTTTAAGCAATAGGAACTAAGAGTTCATTGCCTAGGCATCCCTGAAAATTTACCATTGTTTTCATGACGCTTATTGTTACAAGATAAAAGTCAAAAATGTATAGCATAAAAATACAAGTTTTACTGACACATTACCACAAAGCTACTTTTCCAGGTCTAAGGTCACATTGGCGTTTTATCTTTCCATCCTTTTCTTTATGGCACCCGCTAGGGAAACACCTGTTTTTCTTATAAGCTATCCCTATATCTTACTGCGCAGCTTCCTACTATCTGTGTTCCTATTTGATTCTATTTTCATTACACATGGTATTTAGTCATTTTTGTTTTTCTCCATATATCTCCTTTTTGATAATCCTCATAATCCAACTTTGTTGTTTTTGGTCCAGGCTTTTGAAATATTTTCAGCTTTAATTTGAAGGTGACAATGATAAGAAAATGTTATTACACTCAGGTCATGGGTAATTTCGTCCCAGTGTAACGGTTTTCTTGGATCTCTTGATAGTTGTGATAAAGTCGATTTGATTTCGTATTCAGTCTCCTGGGGTTTTCCATTCCCTAGATTTTTTAAGTGATGTTAAGTTCATATATTTGCTATGAGTTGTTTATGTCTGAAGCACTATTCTAAGTATGCATCACCTCTTGCATTTCTCTCATCTAATATTCTTCATATTATTCTTAATTTTCTGCTATGCCCTGTTCTTTACTACTTTCTATCTTCGTATTTAGATCTCTCATAACTATTTTTACTTTCTGGCTTTATCAATGCCTTCTTGCTTTATCTGGTTGGTCATAAAATACCTCTAGTCCTTCTACTATTGCATCATGCATCGAAGCATCTATCTGAGTAACACTTACGTTGAAATGTTTATCAAAAAACTTAAAGAGTATGACCCTACCCGATATTGCCCAATAACCTATTATTTTAGGCTTTAAATTCTTTTATTTTGTTATGGCTACTTCTATTTTGCGCTTTTCTTCCCAAGAATATATGAGGATGCCATTTTCTGTTTGCTCCTTTCTTCAACCCTTTTACCTAATTGTCCCATTTTTTCACTCACATTTCCTCTACACCCTGCTTTTTACAGTGCACTTACATTCCATGTAGCTGTTTTTATTTTTTCATCTTTTCCTAATCTATGATTTAACCTTCCAGTAGCTTGTTAATGTCCGGCTTTCCCTGCTATTCACAACGCAGCTTACCTTGCTACAAACTAATTATTTTTGGTGTAACTTTATTCACGCTTTTGTCTTGAGATGATTTTGTTTTTACTTTCCATGATGTGCTTCAGAAATGGTAAGTATGATTGCATATTTTGCTTTCCATAATCAGCAATGCCTGCTAAGTTGGATATTACTACGCACTATTAGTAAACGGTTGACACTGAACGCATACTCTTCAGCCTGTGCCCCTAAGACGACCTTGTTCTTGATGGAAGGTTGTAACCCAAACAGAGAGGGGGCAATTAAAGGGTATTAAATCCACGCTCAAAGATGACCCGAGAGTAGATGGCTAAAATTAACTCTATTCATACAAAAGCAGTACTTCCATTGAGGGATGTAATTTATACTCACAGCCAGGAGAAACTGGTCTCATAAAAGTAAAAAATGCAGCAGAGACTATAAATGCTTGGAGCAGGTAGGGAAAGTAGAGGAAAAGAAGAAAAAGAAAAAGAAAAAAGCAGCAAGAGAAGGAGAAGTTGAAGCAGGCTCTTAAACATTTTTTTTAGGATAGAGGGAATGAAAATAACTACTATATATATGCCAACATCACCTACAAAGTTGGAACTTCAACTTGTTTAATACTCAACCTAAACAGTCAAAAATAAGAAGCTCTTTAAGCAACAGGTTTGTGGTGTTGAATTAGTTATTCAATACGTTGAGAAATCCGCCAGATAAGTTTAAAAGTCCAACTTAGAGTAGCTTCCTGTCAAATAATAATTAAGTTAATTAATTCTTTACATTTCTTTGCATTTTTTCTCATTAGGAAACAAATGCGAATTAAATGCGAATTAAAGGGAAAGTAAGCTGGGAAGGGCCAGGAATGTTACTGACCACGCTCTTTATATATAAGCTAATAAAGCTCTATTATATTGCATTTAGTGGTGGTACGAAGAAGTTCCAAGCCCCAAAATCTGCTAAATGGAGGAGAACTGTGGCCCATTGCTGCGATGCGGCTGGAGGATCAAGGTAGCAAGGTATTGCATTTATTGGGATATAGAAGGAAAAAATAAAGTTTATGGAAACACAATGAGGAAATGGCAATAATGATTTTTAACTTTTTTAGACAGCTCAATGTACAAAAGTTTAAAGTAATAGTTTATTTATCTATATATTTCTCATTTTTATGTTCATATTCCAGCTTTTAACTGACAGAAGATAAAGTGCATGATTACATCACACGAAGATCCAGTGAATGTTATAATAGTTTAAAATAGTATTAGTCTCTTATTTTTACTCGGAAACCTAATGGTTTTTTTCTATCCTGCAGGGAAGGAAATTACGTAAGAAGAATATGAGAAAAAGCGTCAATGGAATGACTTCTGTTGCTTTTATTATATGTACCTCTGTCTTGGTTGCATTGCTGTTAATGGAATCAGAAGCTTGCAATTTCTATGGTAAGTTGATTGTAAGACATTAAAGAAGAAGAGAGTCATAAAGCACATAACTGTAGTAAATGATATTCATTAATGTACTTATCAATACAAAATAATTGCTGACTTGTACTGATTTTTGCTTCAATAAAACCAGCACAAGACTAGTAGTAATTTCTAGCTTAGCTTACAAACGACACCCAATTGGAGCCTTGCCCAAGATACTGGATGAACTACCCCCAATTTGCTTCTGCTCTATAAGCGACAGACTAACAAATTTGTACAAGTCGAAACGTATTGAAAAATATGAAGAAAATATCCAGTTATATGTATCCACTTGTATTCTAACCATTGCTAATTCTATAAAAATTGCTATTCTAACCAAACAAGATGTGGCTTCATTTCTTCTGTCAAGCAACGTCTTTCTCACTAACTTGTCCGTTGTACGTTAAAAAGAGATGTATGTGTACAAATATTTACTGTTTCACAGTGCCAAATACCGAAAAGAAAATTAAAGTCTATGAGCAGGTATAAAAGGCTGGAGCATATTTAATCAAATGGGAGGAATCTAACTGCATATTTATTGGGTTTACCATCACACATGATTTTATTTCTTTTTTTATTTATTTATTTACTATTTATTCATTTATTGTTGAATACTCGGATAGAGCAGAATAGGAAAGAGAACTTTGTTAAATATTAAGATTTAAAAAGAAAAATGAAGGAACTTTGGAATACAGAAGTAAAATTAGTTCTCATAGTCATTGGCGTATTACGAAAACCATCAAAAGACATTGAAGGAAAATAAAGATAACTCGGAATTGAAACAAGGTGCAGATAACTGTTATATTGCATTTTGCAAGGATCCTGAAAA
This sequence comes from Morbakka virulenta, assembly GCA_003991215.1. NCBI lineage: Eukaryota > Metazoa > Cnidaria > Cubozoa > Carybdeida > Carukiidae > Morbakka > Morbakka virulenta. The sequence goes on along the minus strand of RDPX01000523.1, from coordinate 267,617 downwards.
ATTTCCTTGAAAAACTGAGGAAATCTGCTGTCACCAATATCCAGAAAACGTTACCACTGAAGGAAATGACATATTATCAATGTGTGATAATTCTATAACAATAAATGGACTAAATAGACAAGAAGTCACTACTCTAAGCTGCAGGAGATAGTCTGATGGAAAACTGAATCCAATAAAATTGTATAGACTTTGAAATTAAATAATAAAACTATGATAAGCATTGTAGTCTAATAATGGTAACAACAACAACAATAATAATAATGGAAGCTTTATTTTTATACGATATAAACAACATGACATAATGTGAAGAATCGATTTCGTTACATATGTAACATCATCAGCAATAATTTCTATAATTTCACATTCCTATGAAAAACAAAAATACCAAAATGTTAATGTTAGTTCCAATAGCGAGAGGGAGTCAGTGACCGAGGACTCGGCAACAACTTACTTGTAAGTTCCTGTCTCCTCCACTCCTCCATGTTGATTTCTGGCCGCAACAGTTCTTGATGGATGGCTTTAAGTGTTTCCAAAAATAATGTGCTCTGCGTGCAGGCTTCCAAAATCTCCATGTGGTTGTCCACATTCATTTCGCTTCGTACATCACAATTCCTTACATGCTTACCCACCAGTTGGGATGGCTTCATATGTTGTTGGAACCTGTCGATGGAATGCTGGCTGGTCCAACCAACATAGCGCGATGCACACGGCGGACATGTAATTTGGTACACGACGTGGCTCCTAAATCTATGATCCACCCTACACTTAAGTGATGGTAGCAATGTCTTCAGCTTCCGCAGAGTCAACACTGACATTACCGGCCCGTTGCACTTCCGCAGCTATCGGCAGAAATCTTCTGTTACCTTTCCTCGGTATTGGAGAAAGATTCGAACACTTACAATTACAAACCTCAGTAATCAAGGTAGTTTATAATGGCTTGTCTCTTTAACAAAATTAAATATTTTACCAAAAAAATAATAAAAAGACAGCAGTTTAGGCTTTGTCCATGGCTGGTTTCTATGACAGAATATGTAGTATGTGGTAAAAATAAGAATCCACTGATATAAACTTGCGAAGGCACCACATACTTACTTGCGAAAAGCAGTGACACAAAGGACCCTAAGAACTATAGACCAATTACGTGTCTTTCAACAATGTATAAACTATTTACTTCAATACTTACTGACAGAACGTACAAGCACCTGGAAGAAAGCAATCTTTTGCCTCTAGAACATAAGGGATGTAGAAGAGGCTCATATGGCTGCAAGGATAAGTTATTGATAAACAAAATGATTCTCGAAAATTGCAATACCCATAAAATAAACATGAGCGGTGCGTGGATCGACTACAAAAAGGCATTCGATAGCGTCCCGCATGATTGGATTCTGCGTTCACTTGATCTTTTCAAAATTTCCCCGACTGTTATCGAATTTTTGAAGTTTAATATGACTCAATGGAAAACAAGACTGCACCTCTCTCATGAGAATAGTACGATTATATGCAACGATGTTTTTAGTAAACCAGGAATCTTTCAGGGTGATTCCCTCTCTCCTTTCCTTTTTTGTATTTCACTCATTCCATTGTCTTGAAAACTGAATTTCTCACAATATGGATATAAGATTAAGAATCATAAGATATTCCATTTGTTCTATATGGATGATCTAAAGCTTTACGGGAAAAATAATAGTGAACTTGAAGGGCTTTTGAGAATTGTAAAAGGGTTCAGTGTTCGTATCAGGTTCAGTGNTGACAGAACGTACAAGCACCTGGAAGAAAACAATCTTTTGCCTCTGGAACAGAAGGGATGTAAAAGAGGCTCATATGGCTGCAAGGATCAGTTATTAATAAACAAAACGATTCTCGAAAATTGTAATACCCGTAAAAGAAACATGAGCTGTGCGTGGATCGACTACAAAAAGGCATTCGACAGCGTCCCGCATGATTGGATTCTGCGTTCACTTGATCTTTTCAAAATTTCCCCGATTATTATCGAATTTTTGAAGTTTAATATGACTCAATGGAAAACAAGACTGCACCTCTCTCATGAGAATAGTACGATTATATGCAACGATGTTTTTAGTAAACCAGGAATCTTTCAGGGTGATTCCCTCTCTCCTTTCCTTTTTTGTATTTCACTCATTCCATTGTCTTGAAAACTGAATTTCTCACAATATGGATATAAGATTAAGAATCATAAGATATTCCATTTGTTCTATATGGATGATCTAAAGCTTTACGGGAAAAATAATAGTGAACTTGAAGGGCTTTTGAGAATTGTAAAAGGGTTCAGTGTTCGTATCAGGTTCAGTGTTCGTATCACGTATCACAAACGTGTAGGTCAGTATATTCACTGGAAAGTGTGTAGCTACTATGGAATTGAAATTGTTGAAAAATGATACGAACACCAACCCTTACTAGTAATGGACACCCCACAAGTAGCTATATTATGGGATTTCCCAATACGAATGGACCGAAAGATTCAGGCCAACAGACCAGACATTGTCATAAAGGATAAATTGACGAAGCAGTGCCAGATGATTGGTACGAGTGTCCCATTCGAAAACAACATCCCCGCCAAGGAGATTGAAAAGCTTGGTAAATATAAAGACTTAGAAATCGAGGTCAGTCGGATGTGGAAAATGAGAACGAAGATAATACCGGTTATTGTAGGAGACCTTGGTATGGTGAAGAAAGGAGCTCGAAAATACGCCGATTTATCGATTTAATCCCGGGAAATATTCAATTGCCAGAAATCCAGAAAATAGTTTTAAACTCAACGGCACACATTCTCAGAAAAGCACTATCTCTATGAAAAATCGAAAAACTAGAAAACTATAAAGCATACATGAACGAAATAATACCTCAGCTTATGAGAAATAACCCGGTGTTAGGTTTCCAAACGTTATGCACTCTAAAGAAAATTTGAAAAGACATAATAATAATGGGAACTTTTTTTTTTTTCATCTGAACACATACAATTACAAACCTCACTAATCAAGGTAGTTTGCATTGACTTGCCTATTTAACAAAATCAAAATTTAATATTTTACTAACAAAATCAAAAAAGCGACAATAGTTCAGGGTTAGTCTATGGTTTATTTCTACGACAGAATATGTAGTATGTGGTGCGAATGATTATATTGGAAAGTTTGGTTGAAAGAAAACGCTCGTGTTTGTTGTCGATGTTCAAAGCGTTGCACATTTTACTGAAAGTAATACAAGATTTACCGAATATACCTAAAGAGCTCATGGAGAGATTTACGAAACTAACTTTCAAAAAGCTGGATTGTAAATCATGAATTAAAGAACGATATTTTTCGTATTTGCGAAAAGAATTTTTATCCAGGTTTGTTTCATAGCCCACCGTCAATTCAAGAATGTATAGCTGTTGTTGTGGAGTAACTGAGAGCAAATCAGGCCTCAAGGCATCTCCAGTTATAATGCATGGCGATAAGAATCCACAGATATCAGCATATATTGTACAGCCTTCAAGAGATTTGAGAGCTCCTGCAAAAATTTGTAATGCTGAGTTGTGTCTCCAAGTATATCGACCTTCCTGAAGCTACGTTTTGCAGCCGGCGACAACATAAAGAAGGGTTTCTGGTTCAAAGCAGGAAGAGCAAGAGGACGATAGACTAGGTTTCCATTTAGATAGATTTTTACGAGTTGCAAGGGTGTTATTTAAATAACGAATGGTAAAGCTGAAGATATTTTTGGGCAGCTTACTTTGGACTTCAGACCAAAACTTGTTATACTTTGAAGTTGCGTTGTCAAAGAGAAATGAGAGAATGGTACCTTGAGTAGTAAGATGACTTTGTAAACGCTCCTTGTGTTCTGTCTGCACAGCTTTCAGAACTTCTTTTGTATTTTTATAAATATCGTGTTGTATATTGGTACCATTGCTTGTGTTTTTCCACAATGTTCGGATATTATCATTTGGTGACAACTTCAGAGCGTTACGGGTGACAGTTTGGCATTGTAGAAGTTTTGTGGTAGGTAGCTGCAAGTTGAGTCCAAATTGATTTTTGGAAAGAATAATGGAGCTAAGCGTGGCACTTATAGGCAGGTCAAGCCACTGGCGTATGTATTTAGAGACCAGGTTGTCGAGATTTTCTGCCACCCAAGTCTTAGAAACATTTGAAACAGTAAGGTGCCAGGAAACCTTTGGGAGGGCAAATTCACTATAGAGACGCAGTTTGTGTTTTGGATGGATAGGTAAGGAATCAATTTGTTTGAGAAGATCTAGTAAAACAGACAGAAGCTTGGATTTGTGAGACTGATTGGTCATTTCAAAGTCAAAGTAACGTCCAAGATACTTAAAGGCATCCCCCATGGCTACAGGAGGTACAGTTTCATTATTAACAAAAAGTTTAGGTTGAAATTGAAGAGATCTTGTAGTGAATTTTTTAATTCCGAATGTGGCACATTTATCAACCCTTATGATCATGTTGGCCCATTGACACCATCGAGTAAAACAGTTTAAAAGAAGCTGGTTCTCTCTTTCCCCACTTGTAATGACCGCAGCATCATCTGCGAACTGAAACCAGTGTACAGGATTGAACATGCGATCATTCTTATCGTGAGGTGAAAAACCAAGTTGCTTGTACTTTTCAGCCCTAATATATTGAATAAATGTGTTAAAACACATATTAAAGAGTAGTGGACTAAGACAATCTCCTTGTAAAAGCCCATGACGAACTGTTATGGCTTCAGTTGTAAAATGATCAGTGATAAATGATGTTTTAAATTCAGTGTAAAGACTGGTGATTAAAGACTTAATTTTGTCAGGAATATGGTGGTGATCGAGAACAGATGTTATTAGGTTATGATGAACTTCGCCAAAAGCATTTTTTAGGTCTAAAAGAGTAATGACTAAGGAGCGTTGATTTGTGCGAGCCTTGTTTATTACATGTGCCATCATTGCAGTATGTTCCAAAGTACCCGAGATTTTGGAAGTGAAGCCTTTTTGAATCATATGTTCGACGAAGTTATTATTCTTCAGGTATTCAAATACAGAGTCACGCAAACAGGATGTAAAAACTTTTAATGGAACCGTTTGTAGAGTAATCGGTCGAAAGTTAGAAGGGTCATCGGTGTTACCCTTCTTGTGTATTAAAATCGTACAGGCCTTTTTCAATTCAGGGGGAACTTTGCCAGAAATCCATATGATTTTAATTATTTCTGTGAGGAAAGATCGTAGATAGGGACATCGTTTAAAGCAAATGACTTCATACGACGAATAATTGATGTGATTTTTTTATATGATGGAGGATCAGTGTTGAAAGGGTGCTCGGGTTCGTTTAAAGACGGTATCCATGATGGAATTTTAAAGTGTTTGTTAGGAATTGTCGATGAAAGTATTTTTGAAAAGTATTGGGTGCAACAGACTGAGAAAGTAGGAAGTATTGAAGAGCTCTTTTGCAGCACACGCTTTACGTAGCCCCAAGAGTTTTTGGAGATGAAGTTATCGTGATTAGATAGAGTGTGAACGTTATGAGAGGAAGTCAATTTTTGGCAAAGCAAAGAGAAAACGTATTTGATTTCCATGACCGATGTGTTGCTTTTTTTTAAGTAATTTTAAGTCCTTCTTCAATTGGTTAACTTTGCGGTCTTGATATTTCCTTTAGTACCCTTCGTCGAAGTTATTATTTGTAGTGCCACATGTACGTTTAAAGTGTTCATAAATCGAATCGTTCATAAATCCTATTACGGAGTCAATCGTCGAAGGTTTCAACTCAATAGGTGCAAAAATCAATTGAAAATAGCTATTAGCAATTTCTCATTGTTCACTTGACCTTGGGAGTCGTTTTCCCTTTTTAATTTCAAGCTGTTCTCCACTTGACAATTCTGTTGTTGGTTCACTATTTTTTGAAATGTCTTCAGGTATTTGTTCAAACGTGTCTTCCTCAAAACCTTTAATTACTCTGCAGTTCCGTTGGTGAATTTTTAATCCTTTCAATCCTTTGCATACTTTTCCGCATAAACACTTAACACCAGCTGTCACATTACTGGTGTAACTGTGTCTATTGTCAATCAATGGCAAGTTAATTTCCCCATTGGGATTGCAAGTGTTTTCCTGTAATCGTTTTTTACATTTCCAGACATGGCGTCCAAGCGATTGAAATTAATTTCCACAGAAACTACAAACTATAAATAGTGTAAAAAGTATCGAAAACTAAACTCAAACATTATTCCAATAAAATCCTTGTGCGAAGACGTCGTCAGTATAACATAACTTCTTTTAACCCTTTCCTCCAATATAAACGCCATTTAGACCTTTAATGCCGCAAAGCTATGTTCAGTATAGAGGTCAAACAGGCTGGGCGAAACAACTCAGCCTTTTCGCACTCCTCTTGTTTTGTATGTAGTTGCTAATTGTATTTCTTAATACAATATAAGCTTTTTGCGTCTAATAGAGGTTATTTATGAATGTTGTGCCACTGACTCTCATGTGTGTTCTTGTCAGGCATTCAATGAACTTCTGGTGGTTTATGCAATCAAAGGCTTTTTCATAAAAATCTATAAAGCAAATGTCTTATTGAGATCCAAGTATCGCTCACAAATAGTTATTTTTTCTGGTATTGTTTCCTTGCCTTCTACAAAACCACTTGGGACATTTAGTGATCTCGCTTCCTATCCTTTTTTTGCTTTTGTTTAGAGTGACTTTTAGAATCAGCTTGAGAAGATGGATCATTATTCTGAGCATTTGATATTCATTGTATCATGAGCCTTTTAGTTTGTTTTGTAGTTTAATAAACTCAGAGTCGTTAATAGACCAGGTATTATCCCGTTTCTATAGATGGTGTTACAAAACGTTTAGAGTGCAGATATTCTTATCGTCTAGAGCTTTAAACTTCTCAGAACAAATGGTATCTGAAACGGAAATGTACTCCTTCTATCATTTTCTTATATCATCTCCATCATACAGCATCTAAACATCTCTGTCTGTGATAAATTTGATCGATATTCTCTTCTTTTTCACCCCAGTCTTTCATCTTTTTGTCCATTTCTTTGTGTCTGTTTAGTGACTTCAGCTTCTCAATCTCAGTATACTTTGACTGCGACCATTCCTCTTTTGCTGTTTTACACTTAATAACAATATCTTTTTCTAACTGGACGTACTCATCAAGCTTCTTTTTCCTGTTCTGCGTTATTTCACCTGCATACAAATTTTTGTCTCTCATCCAGGACGTCTTTCTATTTCTTTCTATTTCTCCTTCTTAGGTACGGTTGAAGTCAGTGCATTGGAAAGTGCATTGGAAAGTGCATTGGAAAATGCCATCCTGATACATCGCCAGTCGTCTTCGATCTGTGTAATATCTTTTACACAGATCAGTACAATCTGGTCTTCACCTTAACATTGTACTCTTTTCTTATTTCTTGATCTTCATGTTGTTGTAATTCATGCCTTTCAGATGATAATTGTTTTAGCCTTTTCTTTAATTTAATCTTAATTTGCATGCATACCGGGCTGTGATCAGATTCTATCTCGGCTCCCGGGTATGTCTTCACTTGATGTGTTGTATCTTTAATATCTATAATCTCTCGTTGATTATAATATGATCGGTCTGATGATCTTGTGTAGGTGTCTCTTGTATAGATGACCATTAGACTTTTCCATTGAAAGATTTCATGAGTCTTGATTTGAAACGTCTCGTACTCCAAAGAAATAAGGTCAGTCAGACTGATTTTCCCTGATATCGTCCCGGGGACACCAAATTATAACAAGGCAATTGAACAAAGGCTTGGCGAGACTAATTTTTACTTCGTGGCACTAAGTTAGATTTATCTTACTCACTGCAGGGTCGCTTTTGAAAAACACTAAGTTGAAAGCTCATGGAGCTTTTTTCTTTTAGCACATCCCAAGCCCGACCGACATTCATAGTTTCCTTTTCAAAACTAAAAATCAAGGATGAATGGGCATTTAGTGGCCATTACCAACATTTTCTAAGCTTATCTATAATGCTAAAAAACATCAGCCTTTTTAACGATTCAGATCAATTCTTTATATAAACGCCTACGTGGATATTAAAAACAACATTGCTGGGCTCTCACTTTGCTCATACTTCAAAAACGCATACAGGTGATATGGTTGCTGTAGTTATCCGTTAAATCAATACCTCCTTTTTAAACGGTGCGGATAAAATACTATAATGACTTAACCTTCCGGTGCAGTTTTCAATAAGCTCGTCTGAAGATTGGTATAAAACAAACGTAAACTAAAGAGACAGCAATTTTGAGTCTAGATACAAATTTTATACTTTCACCTACTCAAAAATAACCCTAATATTGAAATTAGACTCCATCTTATATACTCAGTTAAAGATATAGGCAAGCTATTTTCGCAGATTGTACTATAAGTGTCCAATCCGTACTGAAGCAAGCCTAAAAGCAATGACATCATTTTGAATCTTACCCAAGCGATATTGTTGAAGGCATGCGAGGTCTCACTTTTGGTAATTTTCCCCTTCTTTATTTCCAGTTAACATCACTTTTGTATCCATGCATAAGATGAACATTGTAAGAGAGTGACGAGACATAAACGAAAAACATCCGCGTTACTCCAAGCCGTTGACGCTGACTAGAGAGTTCTTCCGCCCTGAAGAAACATCCGACGCCCCGCTGCCGACGTCTTCATCGTAACCCTGATAGGGGAGGCTAAGGGGTTGCTGATACTTGCCCAAGGTATCACCCCAAGACTAAGCAAGTTGGGAGAGGACCCCTTATTTCCCATAGTGGACTACGGTTACCCGGTTCCACCTGCTTTCCCCTAACTCCGGAGGCAAGGGTTGTCACCCCTTTCTATAGCAAGATTCTGCCATAAGGGTAGCCGGACAGTACATTGGAACCTCTCTAATCGGGAACCTCAGAAATTGGGAAACCCAGCAAATCGGGACGAAATCCCAGGGAACGAAATTTTTCTATATATTTTACCTCGCCAATCAGGACGATTTTGTCCCAGGCTACTATCTATTTTGACATTTTGAAAGCAATTTTCTCAAATTTCCCACGCAAGTAAAGCGTGTCATAAGCAAAGCGATTAACACATTTGCCATTACAAGCGTGGGAGACGTCATCATTGTAGTCTCCTATGGAGATGTGAAACCAGTCCCACCTGTGTTCAATGAGCTGTGAAGGGGTGGAGTTATGGTCATTAGCAACACAATGGACGGCCTATTGTTTGGCCACGACAGATGCAGCTCTTAATGCGAGAGAGGCTCGTATCTACCCTGTAATGTGTTAAATTTCAATGGGCAGAGCTTAAGTCCGTTTGGAAAACAATGTATGGTCAATGGTAGTTTTGTTTACGCCGTTGACATGTATCCAGCGTTTCTGTTATTTATCTAAAGTGCAACGCTGAAATCCCTACCGACCTCAGAAATCGGGAAATCCGGATAATCGGGACGATTTTGCCGGGGACGGAGGTTTCCCGATTAGAGAGGTTCCGCTGTACATGTAAAATATTGATGTGTTTATATGTATATTTTGCAAAAATGTGTTGTATCCTGTCTAGACATTAATTTAATGATGATAATAATAATAATAATAATTATTATTATTATTATAAACGTCCTGGGTATGACAATAAACTGCATCCGGTTGTGGAGTTTCGACGTGGGCGAATGAGGTTACCCTTTGCCACAACTAACTCCAGGTCACCCTTGGGCAAGGTGAAGCACCTGTTAGCCTACTCCGAGACCTTGAAATACTGGGTTGACGTCCGGCGGAGTTAAGTCTGTCCACGATCCGCGATATGTTAAAAGTACCAGATGGTAAATGACGCAGAATATTCAGCCCTTTGGTAGTAGGGTTAAAATGCACCCTCGAAATGATATAAAAACGAGAAGTAAAACATACCGCCTCGTCCGTCGCGCGGGTCAACAAGGGACGCGTCCCTCAGGGCGAGACCAGCCTGAGGTCGAAAAGTTTGCAACTGAGTCTAATTCTTCTCAAAATCTCAACCCATGTAGTCACCAGAACGGAATTGTTCTCAACCCATGTAGTCACCAGAACGGAATTGTTCCCAACCCTGGCCCTGTGGGCTCACGACCAAAAAGGAATAAAAAAAAGGAAAAGATGGACCTGAGAAGAATACAAGGAAGTTTTATATTGCTTTTACCACGCTTTGGAAAAACCGCAAATCAACAATACCGAAGATTCTTATATCACTTGGTGTGGAAGCAACAGTGAAAGTGACAAATTTGATATGTTAGATGAAAATAAACTAGCGAATATAAGAAGATACATCATGCGAAGTAAAAAATTGACAGATTTGGAAATAACATAGATTAAAGGGCAAGTAAAAATAGACAAGAGGGATTTGATTGATGATAGAATTATTGAAGGTAGAGATATGAATATTAAAAACTTGGATGGTGATGAAGCTTTGGCAGAAAATAAAGGTATTGAAAGAGAGGAAGTTGGCGGAATTAGAAATAATAGTGAAGAAGACAATGATATTGCTGAAGCTGTAACGCTGGTGAACAATGTTAGTCAAGAAGAGTTAGGTTTAATGAAAGTGGATATCATAGAGGAATTTTCTATTGTTAAACACACAGAAATAACGGATAGAGAACCTTTAATGAAAATAAGGCATGCCCACAAATATAAAAGCTTACTGATCTTAGGAAATGAAGCATTAAAACAACTTTGCGAGGAGATAGACCCTGACATGACCGAATTAAACCAACTAATATATGCAACATCCAAAGTCCTTCAACATAAACTTTTCTATAAACACTAACACTAACTGGTATGAACACCATCCCGAACCTGTTACAGAGGGACAAAATTTTATAATTCTCTGGGACTTCCCAATCCATACTGATCGCACGATACAGGGCAATCGCCTTGATATTGTCATAGGAAAAGCAACATCTGCCTCCTCGTGGACATGAGCGTACCATCAGATAGAAATGTCGCCGCCAAAGTGTTTGAAAAACTTGCAAAATATAAGGATCTTGAAATTGAAATTGAAAAGATGTGGCACCTAAAAACTAGAACTGTTCCTGTAGTGATAGGTGCTTTGGGCCTGATAATGAAAGGGACTAGTGAATACCTTAAGAAAATTCCAGGAAAACCTTCTCTTCATGAAATTCAAAAAATAGTATTAAATAGCACAGCGCATTTACTACGAAGGGCGCTCACTATATAGAAATTGATGTCTTCACCACCTTCTCACCTTTTTTGTATATATATTTGTGTCTTGTAATTCATTGTGCAGCTGATGTTTGTGAATTGTCCTGAATAATACCTTTTTACCTTTTTATACTTTATTTATAGATTTTTTTAAATTGAATAGTTTATTATTATTCTCTCTTTTCACAAAAAAACCCCTTTCTATTTCACTCACCCTAGGTCACTGGTAGTGACCCGGTGTTTGATCTTACACAACAATTCAAAGAGAAAATTTTTTCATAATAATAATAATAATAATAATAATAATAATAATAATAATAATAATAATAATGCCCACAAGAAATTTAACGGAACAGACTTACGTTGAATGGAGGAAGATAGTAGGCAATGACTTTCAAAAGAATTTTGATAGTAATAAACTTGCAAATGTGCGCAGAGACATATTCAAGTACAAAAGACTGAATGACGCGCAAATTGACCAACTTCGAAATGATAACAGGCAAGTTGATGATAGTGTTGTGGAAGAACAAGCTGGAGGTGCAAATGCAAAAGCTATTGTGAGAGTAGTCAAGATGAATGAAAATGAGATAGAAAATGTGATTAATGTGATTGGAAATGAAGAACAAGATCAGAACAATAATAATGATCAGCCTGAGATAGATGACTTTTTAGAAAACAACAGAGCCAAGATTGCTGAAGCACGTGATGACATCATTAGGGAACTAAGCAAAACTGAATTTATAAAAATTGAAGATAGAGAATCACTACCTAAAATTGCTGCAAACTCAAAAGCTAAAAAGATGATTAAAATTTACAACGTTGCTTTAAGGGAAATCATTAATGAAACCGAAACCAGAATTTGCAGTATTAACAATCTTATATATTCAACTGCTAGAGCTGTCACTGCTCAATTAGGTGTAAAAGTAAAGAAAAAAGGTAAAAAACACACTAATAAGGCCCCTTCGTGGAAGGTAAAAATCCAAAAGGAAATTGAATCTCTGCGGGCAGAGATCTCAATTTTAGATGAAATCTCAAAAGGAACGGCTGTTAAAACTAGGAAAAGTAGGAAAGTTAAGAAAAAATATCGGTTTACAGACGAAGCATCTATAGCAGAAATCAAAGAAACACTAAAACAAAAAATACAAGTTAAAGCACAACGATTAAGAAGGTTTGATAAGAGAAATAAGTTCTATCGTCAAAATAAAATTTTCAAAACCGATGCCAAAAAGTTTTATCGGGAAATAGGAAAAGGTCAAATTGAGATTAAAGATCCCCCAAAAGGTGAGGATGTTGAGGAGTTCTGGAATAAGATCTGGGGTGAGGAAAAGCTCTTTAACAAAGAAGCAACGTGGATAGAAAGAGAGGAAGAACGAGTGAGTGAAGTTGAAGAACAGGATTGGGTGAGCATTACTATGGATGAAGTCCAGGCTGCATTAAGGAAATCTAAGAAGTGGACGTCCCCTGGCATCGACAAAATTCCGAATTTTTGGTTAAACGTACTAGTACCTTCACACGTAGAATTGGCACAATCTCTCAATGACATCATGGAGAAACCTGAAGATGCACCAGAATGGCTAACTGAAGGCTTATCTTATCTTTTACCTAAATCTGATGACACTAAAAACCCTAAAAATTATCGCCCTATTACTTGTCTTACAACCACTTACAAGCTATTAACCTCAATCATTACGGAAAGAATGTACAACTTTTTAGAAATAAATTCCATCCTACCACAAGAGCAAAAAGGATGTCGAAGGAACTCATACGGATGCAAGGACCAACTATTGATCAACCGAATGATACTCGAAAATTGCAGAAAAGGAAAAAGAAGCCTCAGTACTGCTTGGATTGACTACCGCAAAGCCTTTGATAGTGTTCCACACGACTGGATCTTAAAAAGCCTTAGCATTTATAAAATTTCTCCCTATATCTCTAACTTTCTCAGACACAGTATGGGACAATGGAAAGCACGTCTTCTTCTTTCACACGACAATGGAGTAGCAGAGTCTAATTTTATTCGTATCAAGCGTGGAATTTTTCAAGGAGACTCTCTATCTCCACTTCTCTTTTGTATGTCACTGATTCCTCTTTCAAACGAGCTTAACAACACCGGCTCAGGGTATAAGATATTTGATAAAGTGATAAACCATCTGTTTTACATGGACGATTTGAAGCTGTACGCGAAAAATGATCAAGAACTTGAAGGGTTATTAACCACAGCGAAGGCGTTCAGTAATGATATATGCATGGACTTCGGCCTTGATAAATGTGCGAAAGCTACATTTGTTAAGGGCAGGCTTAGAGAGACCTCGTCCATTAATGTCGACGTAGATACTATTATTAAGGAACTAGATCAAGAAGACACCTATAAGTATTTAGGTGTTGAGGAAGGTGATGGTATTAGCCACGCAACTATGAAAGAGAAAATCCGCAAAGAGTATTATCGTCGGATAAGGCTAGTGTTGAAGACAGAATTAAACTCGAAAAACCGCATTGAAGCGATCAACACTCTCGCAATCCCTGTTGTACAATATAGTTTCAGTATAATCAATTGGAATCTCCCAGATCTCCAAAGAATGGACAGGAAGACTAGAAAATTACTAACATCCAATCGCATGCTCCACCCTAAAGCTGACGTTGATCGTCTCTACTTGCCTAGAAGCAATGGGGGTCGGGGGCTCATACAACTAGAACTGTCGTTTAAAACTACTATTATTGGTATGAAACAGTATCTAGAATGTACAAATGACTGGATGTTGTCCCTAGTCCATCGACATGAAATTAGTAAGAAACTACATTCTATTATCAAGGAATCTAATGCGTTTGAACGTGAGCTAAAGGTAGATCCAATGGTCGAAGCAAAACAAGTACCTGTCACCAAATTGGCCAAAAAGGCAAAAGAAGCTGCCAAGAAAAATGGACAGGACCAACTTTACCAACGATGGAGCCAGAAAGCTCTGCATGGGCAGTACGTTTTCCGAAGTCAAAACGCTGATGTAGATCAAGTTGCAACCCATCAGTGGCTGAGGAGTTCGGGACTGAAGGCAGAGACTGAAGGCTTCATAGTTGCAGCACAAGATCAATCTCTCTTTACGCGGAACTATCAAGCTAACATCTTGAGGAACGGAGCCGATCCTAAGTGCAGATTTTGCGATCAGTTTGTTGAAACCATCGACCACTTAGTCTCGGGATGCCCAGTATTGACACCGAGTGAATATGTGAAACGTCATGATAGGGTTGGACAGTATTTGCACTGGGGAATATGTCAGCATTATCACGTAGAAACACCTACCAAGTGGTACGAACACCATCCTCTGCCAGTGATTAATGGTCCAAATGTTACCATCTTATGGGACTTTCCGGTTAATACTGATAGAACCATTCAAGCTAACCGCCCAGATATCATTATTAAAGACCACCTAACGAAAACATGTACATTGATCGATATGAGCATCCCGAATGATAAAAATATCTCCGTCAAACAGTTTGATAAGTTGAGCAAGTATAAAGATCTTGAAATCGAGATTGCTAAAATGTGGAATCTTAAAACAACAACGGTTCCAGTAATAATAGGAGCTTTGGGAATGATTAAAAAGGGAACAGATAAACATCTTGCGAAAATTCCGGGCAACCATAACCTACAGGAGATACAAAAGATTGTCCTTACCAGCACCGCAAATATACTAAGAAAATCTTTGTCCACATAAAGAAACAATTTATTACAAGAACTTTTATACTTTTTGATACAATTTTTAATCCTATTTGTATTATACTTTCTTTTGTACTCCACATTTATTGAACAATTAAGTTGCTCGTAGAAACCTTTGCTTGCCTCAGGTCACTGGGTGTGACCCGGTAAGTAATTGTAAATAAACAGCATTCATAAGAAAACCGTACATAATAATAATAATAATAATAATAATAACAACAGTTCAAGCGTATATATTTTCCATGTTATCACTTAATACAATTGTATGCCGTGTATACATTACATCATTACCCTAAGAAATACCACTCACTATCAAGGCATGGTATCAGGGACGCACAGAGTAACGTAGTCACCAATAAAGGAGGGGAGGCTGATCCCATGTCTTACTACGTTGACAGAATATGTAATATGTGGTTCGAATTACCACACATATGAT
The DNA here is from genome assembly GCA_003991215.1 of Morbakka virulenta. NCBI lineage: Eukaryota > Metazoa > Cnidaria > Cubozoa > Carybdeida > Carukiidae > Morbakka > Morbakka virulenta. The sequence goes on along the minus strand of RDPX01000523.1, from coordinate 252,333 downwards.
CTTCTTTATGATATATGAGATTTCGCTTTTATCGTAACTTATTTCCGCTAACATCTTCGCTACCGAATGTGTACTCTTTCCGATTGCTCCTATCGCGCCAATGCTTAAATTGACAAATATAACTTTTTGATAATTTTTGCCTAGAAATCTTAGCAGAAATTCATATTTTTCTGATTTACGTTTCGAATTCACTTCAATATTTGTTTCAAAGCCGATTGTAAGTTCTAGAATATAAATCTTTCCTTTATCAATTACTAACAGATCAGGGCGATATGTATCTCCGGTAATAATCGATGGAGAATTGTAATCATCAATATCACAGTAAACTTTTGCATTTTTCTTATTCGAAGATATGAAGTTTGCAATATTTTTTAAAACCGAGTCATGCCTCCAATTATAACGTTTTTCGTTCAACGCTGTATTACATCCTCCAATAACATGCCCGAGAGTTTCTGTAGCATTACATAAGGAACAGGCAGATGATTCTCTTTGTCCCCATTTTAGCATATTTGAAGCGTTGGCGAGGGTGTTGTTTAAATACCGGATTGTGAATGAGTAGATATTATTGGGTAACGTAGAAAGCGCTTTGTGCCAGTGACTGGTAAATGCGTTGTCTGCATAGGCTGTGATTGATTTGATTATTAACCCTTGCGAAGTCAGTGTATCGATTTTTTTCTCGTTAGAATTTCTAATATCCTTGATTGCCTCTCTAGTTGTTTTGTACTGATCATACGTGATGTTTTGACCGGTGGTCGCATTGTATATTTCAACAATGTCCCTGCTCTTAGAAGACTTGAGTTTGTTTCTAAATGATACTCGACACTGAATGAAACGATCAGATATGAGTGTTAAACCGAGACCAAACTTACGTTTGGTACGGCGAAGAAGGCGTGTTGATCCAGAAATAGGTATTTCCAACCAAATCCGTATAAACTTTGAAACAACGTTATCGAGGTTTTCCTTAACCCAGCTTGTTTCTATATCAGCAACAGTCAAGTGCCAGCTAATTTTTGAAAGTAGATATCTTTGGTACAATATTACTTTATTTCTGGGGTGGAGTGGGAGACCATTTATAGTCCTGAGAATGTTTGCAGTTTTTGACATCAGTATATTTTTGTGTTCCGTGTTTGTCATGCCGAAATCGAAGTAACGACCCAAATATAGGAATGGTTCACCCGAGTCGATAGGATGAATAACACTGTTATTAAGATAAAGCTTTGGTTTTATTTGTTTACATACTGTTCCACATTTTTTCATTCCAAACGTGTGACACTTTTCGACTTTGATGATCATGTCACTCCAACGACACCATCTGCTGAATGCGTTGAGGAGAATTTGGTTTTCACTCTCTTGGCCTGACATCGCTACAGCATCGTCGGCGAATTGTAGCCAGTGTCTTGGTATCAAATGTTTTAGAAATTTGTAACCGATTTGTTTGAAGTGATCTTTTTTTATATACTGTACGAAGGTGTTAATTAGCATATTAAATATCAATGGGCTGAAGCAGTCACCTTGTAGTACACCCTTTTCTAGTTTAATGAAATCACTAATGAACAAGTTGGTCAGTATGGCTGTGTGGAAGTCACTATACAGAATTCTAATAATAGTAACAATATCGTCTGGAATATGATGATGTTTCAGCACAGTTTCTATTAGATTGTGGTTGACTTCCCCAAAAGCGTTTTTCAGATCAATTAATGTAATTGTAATAGAGCGTTGTTTACGGCGTGCATCGTTAATTGCGTGAGTCATACTAGCAATATGCTCGTACGTACCAGTTAATCCAGGCGTAAATCCTTTTTGGATACTTGCCTCAATGTAGTTGTTTTTGACTAAAAACTCAAATACACGATCTCGTAGTAAAGAAGTAAATATTTTCAACATAACAGGTTCTAAAGTGATAGGTCTGAAATTACCTGGGTCTGACTTTTCCCCCTTTTTGTATATAAGGATTGTAGCGGCTTGTTGCCATAATGATGGTATAGACTTACGCTTAAAAACTTCGGAACAAATAACTTTAATGTAACTTCGAAGGTGGGGGCACCTTTTCAGACTTATTACTGGAATTTGATCCAAAGGACATGGACATCGAGAGGACTCCATTCGTTTAATGAATCTGCAGATTTTGTTATATGACGGTGGAGACAAATCAAATTCATGCGTAGGGTTATCAAAGGAGGGTATTCAGTCTGGAATTTGAAAGGTCTTTCTAGGATTAACCGCTTTAAACGCTTTCCTAAAAAATAAATTACATTTTTCTTTGTCAAATTCGGGAAGTATCCGAGATGGAATTTCAATGAACCTCTTACAATAACCCCAAAAGTTCTTAGAAATCTCTATGTCATGGTCTTTGTTTAGCATTTCTGAGGCTGAAGGCTGCACTTTTAATCTTAGTAGCTTAACAACAAACCGTATCACTACCGTAAACGCCTTACCTGATTTCTTTAACTTTTTAAGTTCGGTTTTCAGCTGTTGTTTTGAGTAATTATTGTATCGTTTAGAAAGTTCGCTGTTAATTTCATTACTGTCATTGACGGTCCCTTGAGTCTCTACAAAGTAGTTATAAACTGTTATGTTAAAATTTTCAACGCTAATATTAAGATCTTGATTGAGAACTTCCTCGCATGGTAGATTAGCCTTGAAGTGACTGTTGGCTAATTCTCAGTCTTGTTCATTACCAGGAAGTTTGATACCGGGCTTCAACGAAGGTGTTTCTTTCAATGTGTGAGCAACTTCAGCATCAGTTATTTCGTTAATGTTATTGTTCACGTGGGAATTCAGTTCATTTACTACTTCATCATCCAACGTCATTAACGTTCTACACAAACGCTGATGTGCCTTGAGATCACTAAGGCCCTTACATTCTCTTCCACAAACACAAGTTAATTTGTTCGAATTGCACGCATCATGATTATTAACAATAGATGGTAAAGTTTTGATTCCGTTTCTATGGTGACCTACTTCCGTACGAGATTTGCAACGCCATTGATGTCTTCCCACCGATGAAAATTGCTTTTTGCAATAGTCACAAACACCCAGCAATAACGCACAAATAAATATTATACTTGCTTTCATAATAACCAAAGTATACTTATATCATGAAGATTTAAGAATAGTAACAAAATACTCTTTTTTTCTTACGGCTGTGCTATGGTTTTTCCATGAAACATTTAGGAGCTTGGCAGTGTACGTCTGCCCACCTCGCAAGCCTGATCTCAAAAGGATGATGATGATGATGATAATAATAATAATAATAATAATAATAATAATAATAATAATAAAAACTCTTGTATTCTCATGTAACTGTAATGTTGTATTGAGGTAAATTACTTCTTTATTATTAAAACTAAACGAAGTCACCAGGAAGAGGACTAATGTAAGAAAGATAGTTGGAATGAAAATAGTACATCAGGGGACTTCAGAATTAATACTGATAAGATGTAATTCCATTCACAATGACAGGCATTTTACAATCCTGGAGAAAGAACGGGCTGATAGCAATGACCCGACTTCAAGCTCTTAACTGAATTTATGAAGCAATGCAGGACTACAGGATGTCCTTCATTAGACTTTTTCATGAATTTATAGGTTTATTCTGTGATTTCAGTCAAATGGGTATCCATGGAACCGTATCCTCTAAATAAGTACTGAACATCAACAAAGAGATCTAGGTTCTGCAAGAATTCTACCAGTGCATTGTTTATATACTTTTCGAGGATCATAATGACGACAGAAAAATACTCACAAGTCGATAATTATAAGGTTCAGGCGCATTAGGTAAATTCTTGAAGACAGAGACAACATTAGGAATGTTCCAAGGAAATGAAAAACAAGACTGCGATAAACAGTGACTGAAAAGTGTAGACAACAATAAAGATAAAACAGAAGTAAACTTTTTAAAGATATCAACAACAATAAAATCCTAACTGGAGGATTTAGATTGATCCAGCCCATAAATAATCTTGGCAACCTATCTTGGATCTATGTTAACGTAATCGAAAATTGCATCAGTTAGTGAAAGGTAACCTGGCAAAGACATATTTAGAGAAGAATTGCCAGAAAACAATCCAACAAAGAGATCAGCCTTTTCTTTAAAGGGCATAGAAAACCGAAAACCATAAACATTTGGAGGAATAATGGACTTGCCAAAATGTAAAGTACTATTGTAAATTTTCCAAAAATCACACTCTTAGGTTTTTAAAAAGATACAGATGCACAAGTTCGTTTTTCATAGCATTACTCTTTAACAAGATTTACGAAATTACCCTTTTACAAACATTGCCAGCCGGTCTGAAAAAAATCCGAGGTTTCACAGTTACCTCACGTTGAAATAATTGAATATAGGAATAGGAAGATATGTAACCAGCAACGACAAAAGAGCAATATATAATATATGTATATAAATATATATATATATATATATATATATATATATATATATATATAACCATGGCAAAAAATGAGATTTGACTTTGTAACTACGACTAGGTATAAATGTTTCAAAACCAATTTGGATCCATTCTGTTGCAGCATCAGAGGGTGATTTGCTAAAGACTGAATCACAAGGAATATTATCAATTGACAAAATCAATGCCAGTTAACTTGACCATATTTAGCAGTTCTACAATAATGTGGCTTGTAAAAATGATTTGAAATAGTTTCTTTAATCTCTTCAGTGAAAAAAACATGTCCAGGAGATCTGAAAGGAAGTTAAGTATAAAAACAAATAATTTACTCAGGAACAGAAGTGAAAAAACCCCACAATTATAAGAGGGTACTCTGTTGTCAGAATCAGGAAATCTTGTAAGAAAGTCAACAACCTGTGTCGGATCATAAGCAAAGTGAAGTTGTAAGTAGCTTTCCAAGGTATTTTATCTTAATTAGAATGAATTAACAAGGTCATATGATGAGCATTGCAGTTACTTTTGCAGTTCATCCTGTTGTGGTATTTGTATCAGTATAATCATGGTAACTCTTAATTATGCAAATATATGGACAATGCGCTATGAATTTACGATTAACACTATCTTGTTTCTATAAACAGGGAATCAAGAAAAGTTTTAACACTGGTCTGTTTCTGTACTTTTATAGGTCGTATTATAAGACCAGGGCATAAAGTTTCGTCACCAAGTACTCCATGCTGGAAAGGAGTATGCAGGGTAAACAGAAAAATTCGATGGTTTTATACATGCCTTACAGTAAGTTATTACACTATCTTTTGTATTTATTGTATTTTTAAAAAACACTTTAAAGCCACGATAATTATTTCTAAGCTCATGAAATTGTGTAACATTCTGACCCTTTATTCTCTAACGCATTCGTTTCATTTGGTATTTTGGGATGGATAGCAATATAGTTCCTCAAAGCAGTACATGGAAAGAGATGCGATAATCATGTTATCCATTATTAAAGCTTGTTTGTTATCTAAATGACCTTGTACGAGCTGTCAGTTATGAATGAATACATAAACAGAATGTCAGATCAAGTGGGAGTATTTTATGCCTTATTAGTGTTTTATGACAGATGGCTTGACGTTGCTACAACATATGCTGATAATCATTAGCATTGCAATAATACATCGAAACGTCATGTTACGCCACTTACAATTCACGCCAAGTACAGATAATTAAAGAAAGAATTGGTGAAGAAAGATCGTTTTGAAATCATTATTTTTTGCCTTCTCCGCCTTCAGCAGATAGTGTATCAACGTGTAATATCTGTCTCCAAAAGTTTTGTCCTTTGGCAATACTGTTCAGCCACATCAGTTTACATCCGGTCCAGTGGTAGATATTGTTACGCCAATGTTTCGTTGCTTTTTTAAAATCTTCCTCCTTTTACTTATTCTTTCTTCACAGATTTTGCTTACATCTTGAGAAGAGCGCTTGGTGCAATCACAGAGCTTCAGAATTTTGTATTTAATAGTAGATGTGGATTTATGAAGACAATCTTCGATGTGATTATTATCAGAAAATCTTTTGGTCGTCATGAATTTCGTGAGGTGGTTTATGAACAAGACTAGTTTCTGTAACGAGTTTGAAGTCCAGTTAACGCATTTTTGACTATAAAAGATTTCTGGTAGTACGTAGATTATAAATATCTTTGATTTAAGGCAATTTGCTAGTCTTTGGATGCTAGAACTGCTTTGCTTTTATAAAAGCTGCCCAGCCTATTTTGATATTTTGATAGTTTTTATCATATCAAATTTCCATATATATATCTACAGTGAGTATGTCTATGGCATCTGTTCTGTCTATATATTTATGTCTACATCAATGCAAAATGTCTAGGTGAAAAAAATGCTCATGCAACTATGTATGCAGAGAAGGAGGACAATATACTACACGAAGCACAATATCATTACCTGTATCATTACATGTATTGCTTCATATGTTCCATTACAGTACTTATCTTTTCCGTTCCAACTACATGCGGTCAAGGCTCAAAGACAAGTGCAAAGTTTTCAGTGAATTAAGAAATTTTCAAAGAATTGTCTTGCTATAAAATACTGCAAAAGGAACCGATATATCTTGGGTAAAAATGAAACACAATATCAAGTAATACTGAAGCAATAACAATAAAAATGTAAACAAGAGAAAATAAATATTCTGTTATAATGTGTTACAAAGTATGTCTGACATTTTCCTTCCCGTATTTTAGAATAATTTCCTCAAAATGCACAAATTATATTTAATTTTTAATGGCAGCAATGTCGTTTTTGCAAGATATTACAAAAACAAATTCAGAAAATGTATGGCTACCCAGTATTAACAAAACCTCTTTAACGAGCAGAATGACTATAGGTGCAAAAAAGAAGGATCGTCCAATTCAAATTGACTGATACAGTGTCCAAAAAGTAGGAAACTTAATATCTACAAAATCCTACTTCAAGCAGAAAAATATTTAGCAAAATGATCTGGTAGAGTATCATTGCTCCCTGGAAAACAAAGTACAAGACTCAGAAATTTGGACTACGATCTAGTATGCTCGGTCTTGTTTAACAAAACACTCAAAAGAAATATTTCAGCTTGCAGAAAACCACATTAATTTCTTTTGCAAAATATTTATACTTTATAGTGTTTGCATACATCATAAATATCAACACATTTTTTATCGGGTAACAGTATCTCTTCTAGTTAAAAGAGTTAATGAGTTGGTTAGGAGAAAAACAAAGTCACTAACGCTTGGTGGCAACCAAAGCAATTTCACCCTAATTTAGTCTTCATTTCTTTAGCTGTTGCTTTTATTTAAGCCATATTTCCAATTTTTATTCACTGCACAACGTGGTAAATAAAAGTTTGGAACATACGTGGCATTTGGAGAACATTAGGTCCCAGTTCACTCGTGTATTAAGTATGTTCGGAGATAAGTTCTCCAAACAGAAAGTCACTATCTGCTTTACTACTGATATCAACGAGACTCAACAAGATACTGGGTGTTTCTCAGAAGCTTCATTCATGCATAAGGTTACGTTTCGTAGGTGCATTTCATGTTTTCCGTCAGTTTGTCGATATAGTATTAGCTATGTAAGCAAAAGTCTAGTATTAATTATTTACAATTTTATATTGGTTTTCAGCTTTCTTTATCTTATAGTGCTTGCATGGCGTTATCGACTGCTTGTTTTTCTAAATCTGTTTAAATAACTACAGATATGCAGCATGAACCTACAATGCAGTGCCACAGAATGTATAATATAAAGTGTTTAACAATACTATCTAATACACAATGCAAATACAATAAACTGCATAATATCCATGCAGCTCATGCAGAGGATTTAGGAAATGTTTAATTTAAAAAATCCCATTTTGCAAATTTAAGCTAATATTGGCAGATAAGCAGATTTAATCAGTTTGAAGGAAAATATTTGGCTTCTTCTAATCAAAAAGAGAATTTCAAAAGGGTCTTAAAAAATAGATAGATTTCTAACAGGTTCATGGACACAAGAAAAAAATACTTCTGATGGAAAATAAGGACATAAATAAGATAACAGAGACAAAAATTGCATTTCATGGATCTCTCTGTTACTGATAAGAAAGGTAGTGAAAGGGAAACTTCACCTACGTATAAGCGTATAAAAAAGCTATTTAAATAGGACTTACTTTTAATAAAATTAGAACAATGAATCTGTTGAGGACATGGATACCTTAAACAAATTTTGGTCTGTGAGAATTCCAGAAAGACGAACGTTTGTCTGTTTTAGTTAAATGGCTAACTTTTTGAGAATAGAAAGTCGGGTATACTTCAATTGGGAAAAATATGATCCCTCAAAATTTGTGCTAATGAGATTTCATTGAAATCAATAGTAAAACCAATTAATTCCTTTTTCTTCATTAAACTGACCTTTTCTTCAGAATTAACCGTCCTTGGGATTTTTTTAAATTTATTTTTTTGCTAGTAGCTCTTAGTGGATTTTCTGAAAAAAATTGCCCCAGATTGCCCAATTTATTGGTCAACAAACAAAGACGTTTGAGGAATAGCACTGGTTTGGAAATTTATTCATCACTGAGAAAACCGCGGAAATCTGCTAGAAAATTATAGGGAGGAAACATTTCTGCCCTATAACTATTTAGTCACTCATAAAAATGACCAATTTTCCCAACTTGTTTCCCCCAATAAAGTCTGAATACTTTTGAAATGAATTTGAAGTCTTTATAAGAAACTTCCTGTTGCTAGAATCTCAATTACACTTGCACTGAGGAAAATGATCACATCATACCGTTGCAAAGGAATATAAGGAAAAATAAATTTGAACAGACCTGTGCCGTATAATAGTTGTATAAGTGGTAAATAAAGTTTAAATGAACATTTGACTAGAATAACAGGCCTTCAGTGTTTGCAGTATGCGAGAAACTGTTGTTGCTAAAATCATAATTACACTTGTACTAGAGAAAATGATTACATCATACCTTTGCAAAGGAGTTCAAGAAAACTTTGAGCAGACGTGTGCTGCATGATACTAATATAAGTGTTAACAAAAGTTGGAATGAACACTGGACTAGAATAGCATGCTTTGCGGTTAGTAATTTTGTCTTAACGTGCTTTTTTGTTTATATTTGAGTGCAAGTTTCAACAGGTCTTTCTTTTTTTCCCTGTAAAATTTTTGTAAAATCTTATCTTCTGCCTTAAACATACTCTATAATTTCTCAGGCCTTCCTATCTTAGCTCTTTCTCACTCTTTTCTGTTTATTCTCTTTGAGCTTAAAAGCAATCTTCATTAAAAGCTTAACTTTAATGGTTGTACATTAATGTAATCATTTCCCAGACAGTAATACTTTGCTTTCAGCAATATGGAGCAAACCAAACAACGGTCATTCCATCTCATTACAAAACCTATCGAGCTCATTAGTGTGGCATTTTAACAGTCTTAAAAGAAAACAAAAACGATTTTGTAGGGTGCCCATTGGTATCTCGGTACTGAGTCTTTCATTGATGGGAGTCTTGGTAAACAGTAGGCCTATTTTTGTCTTTCACAGATATCCATATATGAAAGACCCGAAGAAGAAGCAACAGATCAAGAAAAAGTGGGACAGAAGGACGCAAGACAACATAAGATGCAAGACATACGGATCGCCCATCCAGGGCCCTCCGTAAGAAGGCCCTTCCTCTTGGACTGGCCATCAGCCCAGGCTCAAGCATCTCTAGACCCCTGTCCTGCATGGTTGCACCCTATAGCCAAAGCTCCGACCAACGAGAGACCAGAGCTCTACACTTAATCTTTTCCGGAAGTTCTAGAAGCGTTGGTACCTCAGTACTACGACTAAGACTTTAGGGATGCAAACAGTATTACCCAGTAATGAATTTGGGATTGGCATGATGCCATATGATGACAATAGCCCTAAAGTGGGACTACTATATTCGCAGTTGATGATACATTTAAAAGTTATTCTAGTACTAGCTGATTTTGTTATAGTTGAGGACCACGGGAATGTGGATCTTTCACGAACAGCTTATGTGAGCGTGAGGACCTCAGAGAATAGACAACCCTGTCTGGTCAATGCATGGTCAAGGGTAACTCTTGGGGAGGAGTGTAGCACCCGGCTTGCCCCCCTGAAAAAAGCAAGTGTTGTCTATTCTCCTCCTCAGTTCTCCTCCTCACCTCAGTATACCTCCCACGATACCATGACTACAAATCCAAACAGGTAAAATGAGGTGGGCGTCAAAGGTTGCAGACTAACAGGCGTCCGGCAGGAGAGAAAAAAGGGACTCCTAGGTAGTTTTCCTGCAAAACCCCTGTAATGGAGATTTGAGGATTGGCACTTGGAATGTGCGGAGTATGGTTCAACCAGAATGTCTCGAGTCTATCAAGAGAGAAATGGAAAGGTACAGAGATCAGATGGAAAGATGTGTGTGACATTAAGAGTGGTGAATACAAACTGATCTATTTTGGCGTAGATCAAAGCCAACAAGACGTTTGTTTGCTGATCAACAAACAGGTAGCAAAAGCTGTGAAGCAAGTGGATTCTATAAGTGACAGACTGCTGGTTGTCCAACTAAAAGCGGATCCAGTAGACCTTAACACCATGGTTATATATATGTCAACCTCTGATTATGAAGATAGAGACATCAAGGATTTATATGGATTTATATGAGCAGTTGAAAGAGAATTTGGATAGTATGCCAAGGAAGGAGTATACTGCTGTGCTTAGAGATCTCAACGCAGTGATAGGAGAAGGTTGAGGAAATGTGGTCACATGGGCTAGGACCTAGGAAAATGCTGGTAGACTTCTCTATAAGGAATAGAATTTGCATCATGAATAGATGGTTCCAACACCCAGCGAGACGAAAATACACATGGACGTTACTAGGAGACAGAGAGCCATATCAGCTGGACTATATCATGATTCCAGACAGATACAAAAACAGCGTAAAGATGCTCGCTCCTATCTTCTATCTTGGTGTAGACACCAACTCCGACCATAATCTAGTCATGATGAAAATTCAACTACGCCTGAATTGACAACAAAAAGGAAAGCAGAGACCTGTCTGGAAGAAGGAACTGTTAAAATACACAGATGTTGCTCAAACGTTCAACGAAGAGATTAAAAAAACGGTGGCAAGTGTCTGGTAAGATTTAGGTGATGTAGCACATAAGTGGCAGCAGTTGAAAAAAGGTATACTGACTGGAGCAGCAGGCATTATTGAAGTGATGAAGAGAAAGGCTTCCAAGAAATCTTGGGTGACAGAATAGATGGTAGAGAAAATGAGGCAGAGCAGGAAATGCAAGAGAGTGGCGAGTGGGGATGGACGTAGGATGTACAAGCGACTAAACCATTAACTAACTGTATAATGAAACTGAACAGTGTAATGAAATAGAACAGTTGGAGAGAAATAGACAGATGGATGTGATGAGTCGAATAAAAAGATAAGGGAGCTTGCAACAGCAAGCACAAGAAGGAAGGAGATAACAACAGTCATGAGCCGCGACGGAAAACAGAGATAGGAGACATAAAGAAAAGATTAAAAGACTACATTGAGGAGTTGTATAAGCGGGAACAAAAGCCAGTAGAGATCCGTCTTGAAAGTGTTGAGTAGGCAGGAGAGTATGGTATGGGTCCAGACGTGTTGACAAGAGAAGTAGAGGAAGCAATAAGATCTCTAAGTAAAAGAAAGGCAGAGGATCTGCAGAATTCATCCTTTCTTTGAATGATGAGCCGAGAAGAAAGTTTATTTAACTGATTCAAATATATGCGCGAAAGGAACCTGGCCCTGTGATTTCTTACAGATTATGATGGTATCTCTGGAGGAGAAAAAGAGAGCAGTGCGGTGCGGAGACTCTCAAACTATCATTTTAATATTGCACGCACCCAAGGTTGTGCTGGGAATATTAGCCAAGGGGCTGTAGCAAAATGGTAGACGATTTTTTTGTGAAAACGACCAGTTTGATTTTTGAAAGGAACGAGGCATAATAGAGGCAATTGGTGTGTTGAAATGTCTTGCTGAGCGAAGTATTGAATTCAACCAGGACTTGGATGTGTGTTTCATTGACTACGAAAAAGCCTTCAACAGAGTAAATTGGACGAAACGTACGGAAATACTAGCTGATATTGGAGCGGACTTGAGAGACAGAAGGCTTACTACAAGGCTGTACATGGGACAAACACCTGTGGTAAGATTAAACGGGGAATTGACAGATCCCAGTGCTATAGGTAGAGGAGTTCGACAAAGGTGTCTGATCTCTCCAGTGCTTTTTAATATATACGGGGAGGCAATGATGAAGGAAGCTCTTGATGATCTGAATGAAGTAGTTAAGGAACGGTCAAAGACACATTCAACAAATTGAAATCAGTGTTGAATGGTCGATTTCGCAAAGGAATTAACAAAGAAATTGGTGAAAACCGTTGTCTGGAGTGATGTATGCATTTGAAAGATCCAGAGTGAGGAAGAGGATGATGATATTGGATGACATCAAGAATAAAGTGACCTCTGCAGAGATGAAGATAAAAGTAAAAGACCAAGAGGAGTGAAGAAAAAGTCACAAGAGATCTGGCTAGTAATCAGATAATCCGATGATGAATGACCATACAAGGCATAAACCCACTACATGCACATGATACTGAAAAAAATACAAAGACAGGTTGGGACATTAAACAAGAGTTGGTCTAAAAACAAAAAGCTAAAAGGTTATAAGATAGAAAAACGCAATCAACACAACCTAGACAGAGATTTGGAAATAGGTGGGATTAAACGGAGTGACAGAATACAATGTCTAACATACATTCCACTTATGAATGAGGAGAATGTTGATAAGATGACACTACCTATGGTGTTTTCTTTTGGATAGTGGATTCAGACATCTCTTTCTATTTTTTTACAAAATGACGGTTTCAACCAAAAGAAGGTCTCCAAAAGGAGGCGGGCATTCAGTGGTTGATGAGTGCAAAGAAGCTCTGAAACTAAAACTGACTCCACATTTGAGAGTGTACGCTTAAAATATGATAGTACTAGCAGACTTGGAAAAAGTTATTATCTTCCAAAAGTTGTTTAGTTTTTGTACCCTGTGATGAATAAGGCCGTCACCTTAGCTCGCCATCTTGGTCCGTCTGCAGCACATCTTTCAAGGCAGCCCAATGTTTATTCTTGTTTCTTCATTTCCGTACTCTCCCTCTTCAGGTCTCGTTAGATTGAGCTCTATTTCTTCAGCCGTCCGAGGCCCATTGAAGGGAGACACTTGGTAGAGACTTTGGTGGGATTTGAACAACGTGTCTGATCCAGCTCCATCACCTCACCTTGACTTCCTGGGTGATGGATTTGGTTCATTCAGACCTCTTGCGCAGTTCACCATTAGAGGTGGTCTTAGAGGAGAAGATGTTCAGGACCCTCCTAATACGTCTGTTTTGATATACTCCCAGATTGTGGATGATAGTCTTCGTAGTCTGCAACGACTGTGCACCATACAGGAGTTTGTTTAGCACAATGCTCTTGAAAACTCTGACCTTATTTCTCACACTGAGGTTCTTGGCCCTGCAGGTGTTTTTTAGTGGTTAAAAGCCTTGACTGGCTTTTAAAATGCGCTGACTGATCTCATCGTCAGTGTCTCTACTTTTGATCATCTTGGAGCTCAGATAAGTAAAGTATTCCACTTCTTCAATCTCCTCTCGTTTTAGTGTAATGGTTGGACCTGCCCATTTATTCATCTGTAGGTGCTTAAGCTTGCCAATGATGATAGTGAGGCCAATATTTCTTGCTGGGTTTTCTATGGTCCTAGCCGTTACCCGTATCTCTTTGTGTTGATGGAAAACAGTGCATAATCTGGTGATGTCCATGTTGTCTTAAAGATATCTTGGTGTTAAAATCATGTTTCTTCTATGACTAGGTCATTTTCTTGACAGAAATCACAAATGCGTTCTCTATTATTGTTAATGTTTCTACAACCTTTTCCCCACTATCAAACGCTTGCTTCCTCACATCACCAACTTTTGCATTATTGTTTCCGCTAAATAGCAACATGTCATGCAAATTGACTTTTTCTGTTGCATCTTGAATTTCTTTGTAAAAAATGTCTTTAACAAGCTCCACGTTTGGTTTGGTTGTCATCCATTATCTATCCAGTCGCGTATTGTGTTTCGTCACTATTACCATAAATTAAAATTTTATCTCAGGTTTTGGTTTCTGTGACTGAAAATCTTTTACCAGGCTGGATTGTTGGGTCAACGCTCAACCCTGGCAGGAGTCTTACAAGAAGCTGAAGGAGCAGTTATCTTCCAAAAATACTCCCTCCTTATCCTTCAGTAATTTCAGAGCTCTTCTGTGCAATTTTTTTTCTGTAAAAAGGTTTCTCCATTTAAAATCCTCTTAATGTTGGTGCACTTTTTAAGACTTCTCATACGTAATGGGCTCAGGAAGAAACCATCTAGAGCAAGTTTACGTCCTGCAGATTGTATTGGATTTCACTGAAAAGGCTCTGGACAGGGTATTGAACTGCTAAGGAAGCTACCTTTACCTTTGGAAATTTCAACGCAAACCACATGACCTTGTTGATTCATTCTTATAGTATTATGACATTTTCTGATTCAGACTCAGGAGAGCTTGCTTTTTATCTTTAATGACTATTGTTCCTAAGCGTTGTAACGTTTCATCTTCATCCCTACACTGGATCTTCTAATCATGTTGTTGTTACCATTAAGGTTCAGATGATTGTTTAAAATCTTGTTGACTAGCCACTTTATCGTAAGATCTTCAAAACTGGTCACGCTGACTGGAATGGATTTTAACAATTTCTTAACGATAGTTTGTTTGATAGTTGAATTTAGTATTTAGCAACTGAATTCATGGAAGGATTTGGTATTGAAACATTTGTACCTAGTCGTAGTTACAACATCAAATGCCATTCTTCTCCATGGTTCTATGGTCATTATTCTTCTACCACCCTGTATTGCAATCATTTTGATGTTTCATTTTAGCTTAATGAAAGTGATTTATCTTGAGTTTCTTTCAGGAAGGCTACCAATGCTTGTGAAAAGGTGATTTCTGATACACAATTTTGCTATGCTGACTGACGTTTTAAAACAATTTCGTCTAGGAGACTTGGAATACAAACTAGATTTCTCTTTTCTCAAAAAACATGTCGGATTTTGAAATCTGTCATCATATATCCAGATTTGGTTGCAACGATTTTTCATGGGCTTAATTAATATCTAACCCCTGGTCTAGATTCGATCCTGGCAGTTGTGCTAACAAAGTATGCTTTTGAGCTACCTGTATGGATGTCAAAACTCTTTAATCTTTTGTTTTTTGAGTCTTGCTTTAAACCACCTAAATTGATTTTTAATGTTGCACCTGTCGTCAAATGTGTTTATGACCCTACCAAATATCGACCCGTCAGCTTTCTCTCTGCCATTATGAAGGTCTTTAAACGACTTATTAAAAATTTACTCTTGATTTTTAATACGGAGTTAGAAGGTCTTAGTCAAAAGAAGACTTTTTGACTGTAAGAACTCAAGATATCTATTGGTTTATGGGTTAAAGGACTTGACATAGCTCTGCATATTTTTAAGGTACTTGATAAGACGTCATTCTTTGTTACTTCATAAGCTTTCTGGTTAAGGTATTTGAAGAAGGATCTTTGGTATCATCTAGTCCATTCATAAAATGCATTTCACACTTGGTGGAATTACATCTGATAAATATTTCATTTATGATGGGATTCTTCAAGGTTCTATTCTTGGTCTAACTAGCTTTCTCCTTTACATAAATTTTCGTCCTGGTTACTTGCTTTACATTACCAACATATATTTGGATATCACCTTGCACTTTGCCATTGACCACAAGACAACATAGCAGAAACAAATCAAAGGAAAGGAAGGTTTTATGTCTGACCGTTAAGTTTTCATAGAATGAATAGATAGAGGCTAGTTGTTTTTTTCCATGACGAAATCACAACTCATGTTTTTTAACAAAGATATCAGTCCTTGTATCTCCGGAATATTTGTGGAAATAATTTTGATGTTAACTTGTGTAGGATTTCAGTTACTATTGAGGAGTACTTATCACTGAAGATGCCTGGTTTGTCATTTTTTCAAAGTTTCTCATGGGGTTCTGATAGTTAATCTGTCGATAGGTTTTCTGAAAAGATTGGTTCTTTGTATCGCTCTAAAGTACCTTGAACCTGAGATGATTTTAAATCTTTATAGACAGTTCAGAGAGGTTTGTAACTGGAAATGTCAAAATCTGGCTTCTTCTCTTGTATTTTTTGTCTCGTGAAGGAAGTGTCATTAGTTGTAATACTTTTTGTACATATTATAATGAGAAGTGCATTAATGAGCTTTTCTTGCTGGCACCACCTTAGTTTGTGGCTCGTTATTTCAACCTTTTCATTCTCAGAAAGCTGTTGCTCCTCATTCGAATGAGTATTTTCTTGAATAGATTTGTCTTCTTCAAATGATTACATTGTGGGCCCCTTTGGGGGTTAAGTGCTTTTTTCCTATCGTACTTTAATGTTTTTACATCCAAAGTCAATTCAATATTTGGCTTGACGTTTTCGCCATGTTCCTTCAGATTTATTCACTTCAGTGGCTCTATACCTTGAGTGGTTCTTAAATATATCATTTACCCAAAAACAAAACACTGCAACTATCATTTAGTGTAACATTTTTCTTTATTCAAATGGAAGCTGATAGAATGAAAATATTGATTGAATTTTATTTCTCTCAGTTTTTCTCTAAATACACTGTTTCTGGTCCTTATGTTCATTAACTTCATTATTGCTAACTATATATTAAGAGCTCATCAAATTAATAACTGAAGCGTTAACTATGAGTTATGACTCTTTTATTTTAAACTACTGGAAGGAATTGGACGTTCTTGTAGCCATTTATATATAGATGTAGATGTAGATGTAGATATAGACAGGCGACTGACAAAAAAAATCAACAAAACTTAATTTAGAACTGTCAGTTTTATGTTTTTACAATCGTCAGCTAAACAAACACACACATACACACACACACACACACAAGACTGAGCCGTGTTCTGCGCCTCTGAGGTCATGGTCCGGACTTAAGACGTAGACATACTTATCCTAGGTTACCTAGTGACGCAGTAGCGTTATATATATATATATATATATATATATATATATATATATATATACACAGTATAAATGTTGATTTATAAAGTCAAAGCAATAAGTAATATACAATCTATTTCAAAACTGTCAATTGCTTCTGTCTGTAATATATTAAATATATTACTCTTTGTTATTTTTATTGAAATTTAGAAAAGGGAGGCAAAGAAAAAAGAAGATGAAAATAAGACAAATAAAACACTATTAAGCAAACTGTTACGATTCTGGGCATTACATAATTATTAACTTTATATAGGGAATACGAAATTGTTAAGGTAAGTCTCATATTTGTGCTGGTCATGTTTTTATTTATATATTTATTTATTATGAATATTTATATAGGATAAAAACGTTTTAATAAATGTATAAATAAAAAGTAATATATACAAATACTGTTATCAGCACGTGTCCTGTTAGAAAGGAAAAAAATCTGTAAAACAATAAGAACCTGATAAAAACTAGAACCTATGATCTTTAAAAATATCTTTAAAATTCATTTCTGTATATTCGCTTCTAAGTTCAAGTGCTCCCATGTAACGAATCGACTGTCTCCCATATTCCAATTTGCCTCTTGGGACGTACACAAATAGATTTTTGTACATTTTTTTGTCGCAATTATTCCTCTAGCGTAAAAATGACATACGTTAATTAAATAAAACGTAGCTGAATTATCATTTGTCTTACGTATTTTTTCTAACGGCTTTTCAATGTGTTTTCCTGCTTTACAATCAAAGGCCGCTCTTTCCATGGTGGCCGGCTACTTCATCATCAGCTTTTCATGGGAGAGGTTTTTAATTGGGCCCAGGTCTCTTGCTGTACTGCTTTAATTTTTTCTTTATGTTAGAAGTAGCACACTGCTACGCTTATCCATGTTTCCGGGGATAAAAGTAAACGGGGGAGTAAAGTAACAAATATGAAATGCAGTTGTCTCTCACTTATTCTAAATGGAACCTATTTGAAGTTTTCGCTTATTCGAAACAATTTCTGTGCCCTTGAGTTTTTCTTTAAGTAACCCATGTAAATTTCCCTCATTTGCTCGAACTTTCAGTTATTCGAAATTTTGTCCAGCTGAAGCAATTTTCTCGTCCCTGTGAATGGAACCCCCCTGAGTTATTCGAACTTTTTCAGTCAATACGAAGTCAATGCATTTTTAACTACTGCAACATTTATTTACAGTAATTCTATCCAACAATTTCATTTAAAAATAATATTCTTTAGTATTCCAATCATTTTGACATTTTTCTTGAAATTTAGTTTGCAGGGGATCATTGTACCCATCCTGTCTTCTATGTTCACCGCCTTTCCAGTAAATAAACTGAACAAATGTTCACCTCATCAGTAAATGTCAAATAATACGACTTTCTTTGTCAATAACTGCCACCTTGTATTTGTTTTCTTTGTTTTCCAGTTCGATCCGCGTTTCCAAAATCTCTTCTATTTTAGATTGCCAAATATTCCTGTAAACATGAAACCCCATGACTGATAAATGAAATAAAAATTCAGTTAACAAAATATATTGCAAAGGTTCTTCATCTTTTACAATCATTAACAAATCCATTACTTACTCTAAGACTTTTTACTGCAAAACATACCAACCTATTGCAATGTAGAACACAAAAATTTATAGCCAAATTAGAGAAGATTCGAATGTTAACAGATGATGTTACAGGTTATTTGAATCTCTACTTGAATGTGTATGTGAATGTGATTTGTTTTCACCCATTTGTCAGTTTTTGTAACAATGGCTTCGTCAACGCACTAGAAGATTGTGTTGACTATTTTACACTTAGAGACCTCAAGGATTGCTCAACTGAAAAATGTATTGCTGAAAAGTATGGAATTCCTTAAAGCACTTGTAAACAATGAATTTAAAGTAGGAACAGTTTTATCGAGAAGTACGAGTCAGACCAATTCGGAGCTAAAGGACAAAATTTGAGCAAGGAAAAGTGCGACCTTGCAGACAAAGCTATTTACAAATGGTTTAGGAACATGCACAAAAGAAATGCACCAGTGAAAAGACATAGAGTCAGAGAGAAAGGTTTAGAATTTGCACAGGGTCTCAAGATAAAGCACTGAACAGCATCCGAAGGGTAATTGGGCCCCTGAAAAAAAGGTACAATATTATTTTCGGACTATCTCTTGTAGTGAGAGGTCTTGCACTGCTGATATGACCGCATGTCGGGAGCAAACACATATTCTAACAATCCTTTCCCGACACAAGTTAAAAGATGTTTTCAATGCAGACGAGTTTGGATTATTTTTCCACTAACTCCCAATAAAATCGTTTTATTTGAAAGGGAAGCATTGCGCTGAAGGTAAACACTACAGAGTCCATTTGACTTGACCAGCGGCAGGTAATGCTGTTGGATAAAAAGTTCCAATGTTTATTATTGGCAAATCAGGAAGGTCAAGTACTTCAAGAATGTTAAAAGCCTACCATGCGAGTACGAGTCTCAAAAATGAGCCTACATGGGCTCTATTGTATTTGAATAGTATGTCTGAAAACTTGACATGAAATTTCATCACCAGGATAGGAAATTTGCGCTTATCATTGACAACTGTCCTGTTCATCCTCGTAAGGAAAGCCTTAAAGCAATCAAGTTAGTGTTTTTAGCACCTAATACCTCAGCAAAAACTTAACCAATGGATCAGTAGGTAATACCAACATTAAAAGCACACTTGTCGATTATTGGTTGTCAAACGCCAACTCAAGTTTATTGATCTAGGTAGAAAAGTTTTGAAGTGAGCATTTTGGATCCAATGTGTATGTTGGCCAAGTCCCGGGATGATGTATGCCGGGACTTGAATTGTTTCAGAAAAGTGAGTGAATAAGTGAGAGGCAACTGCAGCAGTGTGTACTACTTGAAGTGACACAATATGGAATTGTTTCAGAAAAGTGAGTGAATAAGTGAGAGGCAACTGGAGCGGTGTGTACTATTTGAAGTAAAACGACAAAAAGAGATTTTAGCTCAGTACATAACACTGGTATAAAATACTTAATAAAAACAACTCTTTAACAAATAGGCATGTAAGCCAATAGTCTACCATCTAAAAGCAAATTTGGATAGACTTTAAATAATTTTTTAATGTAAAGAGAGATGATTTTGAGTTGTATTGGAGAATAGCAAGTTAAAAAATACTATTGTACTTTGTTTACTGCGGTACAGCCCCACGCTAGTATATTTGATATGACAATAAGCAAGAATCATAGTCCTTTACAATAAAAGCACAAGGCGATATTTTATTATTTGAAAAATCCCAACTGGGATAAAATAACAGAATCGACAAGAATCACATTAAACTGAAAATTCTGAGTTTTCGTAGATAATCATTGATGATATTACAAAACAGGAAGATTAGCGTTTTGTATTTAGTTTGGTACTATCTGTTGTATGAAATGTGGTACTAGATTAATAGAAAAAAGAATTAAAAGAAATGCCGAAATACAATGACGGGGTTAAGAGCTTTGATGCAGGTATTTAGCCCGCTGAGGTATTACGCGTGGTGTTTTCACGGTTTGTTTAGCAGCCTTATAGCTCTTCAAAAAGTCCCTTCTAAGCTCTGCATTAGTTTAACTTGGAATATCCTAGTAATAAATTACATCATTATGTCTTTGCTTTAAACTTGTTCATGGGGTATATCAAGTATTTCAAGAGTCAGTGTGGATTATTTGGTTGGGACAGTGGGGTTGTTATTAAGAATGCTCTGGGTTTGGCTCTTGAAGCAGGAAATTTTTTTAAGCTTTAGAAAAAATGAATTTATGAGCTTTTGGAGAAGCATTCAACAAGAGATTCCCACCTACTTTATTACAGTCATTTACAAAGGATTCGGTCAAATCCCAAGCACAACATATAAAAGTGAGGGGTCACAACAAAAAATCAACAGAGTTTTCAAGGCTAAAATTGAAACAGATTATCATTCTTTCAATAAATCGATGAAAAAAACCCCTAGTAATCGTCCCCTGCGTACATCTACGGTAAATAGAGTCAATAATGTTAAAAAGGAACTGGCTTTTTTGCACGATTTAGCTATTTAGGGTTTCCTTGACCTGATATAATTGTTACAAACCACAAAAAGGAGTAGTTCTTGTCGGTGGGTAAGCATCAAGGAAGGTATAAATACTTGTGAATTGACAAGAATGGTCATAAACAAGTAATTTATCATTTGATTTTCATTACGAATGCTTCCGATTTTCAGGTTTGCTTTGATAATGGCTTGTTTACATCGACTCTTAATTTCTAAACCATCGCCGTCTTCGTCGCATCTACAACATATTTTTGCGACTTTATTCCGAGATCTTAAAATGCCGCGGAGTGGAGGCCTCTTTAGTCTTAGTTGGTGATCTTCTTGTTTAATGTCGTCTCGATGAAAACATCAGTGGTCGTGTCACACTATCAGCATTTTTTAAACATGCATTTTATAAACGCAATGTATAATAAAGAGTGTCTGCTGTCTTTCCTTTAAATACCGCCTACATCATCACATAACTCACTTACTCGGCATGCTCATGGTCTAATTCTAGGAGACGGTTTTGGACATCTATTTCTATTTTCAATTTTTTATGATAATTTCAATAAAAAACAAGACCTCTAACAGCAGGCAGACTTCGGTGGCTAATGGACCCAAAGAATCTCTGGAACCGAGCCTGACTCGACATTCGACAGTGTAGGCTTAAAATATGAAATACTGGCTCTACACAAACCTAGAAAAAACAGTAATTCCCTAAAAAAATTCTGCCTCCTTATCTTTCATTAATTTTAGAGGTCTTCCATGCACTTTTTCTCCTGTGAAAACGTTTCTTCATTTTAAACCCTCTTTGTGAGATGCACTTTGTGAGATGTTTCAATGGTAGTGTTAGTAATTGTGATTTTCGTGTTGACGACTATCTACTTTACTTCGACTGGACTATACAAAATCCCATTTTCATGGTCTTGCTATGTATACTCAAAGAGATCTTCTGGCTATTAGCGCACAAAACCTAAACCTAAGGATAAGCCTTTCACATGCTCTAGATTGTTTCTTCTTGAAGCCATTCTGTACCAATTTTTCTATTATTATTCTTGTTCTTCTGATGCTTGCTCAGATATTGGAATTGTATTAGATTTCACTGATAAGGCTCTGGGCAGGGTACCACACTGCTGATACTTTTATCTTTGGCAAATTCAATGCATATCACAAGGTCTTGTTAATTCATTCTTGTAGTATTATGACATATTCTGATTCAGACTCAGGAGAAGCTTTTTCGTTGATCATTTAATGACTATTGCTCCTAACGGTTGTACTGTTTGATTCTGCCTTGAATCTTCTAATCATGTTGTTGTCACTGTGAAGGCTAAGATAATTGTGTAAAATCTTGTTGAGTAGCCACTTATCGTAAGCCCTTGAAATCTGGTCACGCTGACTGGAATGGATTTTAACAATTTCTTGACGATAGTTTTTGGATTTAGTATTTAGCAACTGAATTCACGGGAGGAGTTGGTATTGAAAGATTGTACCCAGTCGCAGTTACAACATCAAATGCCATTCTTCTCCATTTCCCAATGGTCATCTCAATGGTTTTTCTACTATCCTGTACTGCAATCATTTTTATGTTTAATTTACAGCGTAATGACAGTGATTAATGTTGAGTCTATCAAGTGGGTTCCTGTTTACGAGGATCTCGCCCTTACGGTGATCTCTTGGCAGTAATTACAGAAAGCGTCTGAAACTTTATGGATAAGTTGTTTGAAAGAAATAGTACTGCATTGTATATTTCTAGAGTATTTGATAAGCTGTTATGTAGCATAAAAAGTGTTTTTCTAAGATGTTTTGCTGGCTGGTGCTATAAGCTCGGGTTTTTGTTATTCGTGTGACTCATTTCCTTTAAGATCCGCTTCCCCGTCCAATTGCCGCTCCTCGTTGCGATTAATTTAACTGGGCATGTTTTCATTGTGCGTGGTCCGGTAAATGCTGCATCTCTTTGTGTTCTGAGTGCTTTCCACCAATTTTTGTTTGTTTGTTTTAAGGTCATTTTTTTCCAGTAACTGGGGCGCAGACAGTGCTCTTCATAGAGATTTTGATTTGGCAGTGAGGAATTTCTTGACCGAATCCCCTTCCTGACGCCAACCAACGGCTTTTTCTTTTCTTGTAGTTCCAAAGTAGCCCGCTCGGGGAATCGAACCCGGTACCTCTTAGTTACGGTCCACTTGCACTAACCATTAAACCTCCAATAAGTGACTTAAATGTTTTTAAATCAATTTCAGCTCTTAACTCTTCGCTTAACACTATTTCCCTTTGCATTACCATACATTTAGTGCTTTATGCCTTTTATGGTTCTTTACCCAAAAAAGAAATTTCTTTCTGAATAAGTAACAGAAACGAAATTTGAAATAAGCATAATCTGAAAATGAGATGTCTTGTTCTAACCGGGAAGGCTCATTTTTGTTAGATAAAGTAAATTGTCATGATGAAAAGACAATGTTTGATAAAGAGGAGACTCTTTCTCTGCCCTTTTGAGTAGATGTGTCCAACGTTATGGGATCGATACTTAAATACAATACTTGTATGCAGTTATTGACCAGTAGGTCCCTTCAATTCTTGTCAGCGGAAACCTAACAATGCCTACAAAGAGGAGGATATTAGAGTGGAATGTTTTTCCAATATTGCTGTATGGAAGTGAATGCTGGACAATCTCATCTCAGATGGAAAAAAGACTGAGAGCGGTAGAAATGTGGTTCTGTCGACGAATCCTGAAAGTTAGCTGGACATCCCATCAACCAACCGAAGAAGTACTGAGACGAATGGGAACAGGCAGGAAATTAATAATAACAATCAGACAAGGGCAGATGAGATTTTTTGGTCATCTGATAAGAAAAGATGGAATGGAGAGCCTATCAATCACTGGAAAAATCAATGGAAAACGACACAGAGGAAGACAAAGACTAACTTTCCTAAAGGATATGAGTAGATCGACAGGAACATCACCATGTGAGCTCATAAATGGAGCAAGAGATAGAAAAAGATGGCGCGTCATGACAGGCAACGTCCGTCAGGATACGGCACCTCGATCGATCGAGAGAGAGAGAGAGAGTCCCTTCTGAAGGCCGTTTATAAAAGAACCATGAATGTAATTGTTACTATATTGTTCAGCTATGTCAACTTTTTAGTTATTGTTTGTATAATTGTTTTTACGTGCACATGTAGCTATTTTATTTTTCACTAAATATTTTCATAAAGATTTTCTATAGTGCATGACAGCAATTAAGGGGGTTAAAATTTCATGCAAGCCAGCTGATGTGCTTTGTACATATTTTTGATATCTGTATTAATTGTTTTCAGAGAATGTTATTCTTTGTCAGGAAAATTATTGCAGTCTTCTGAAATCTCGAAATTGTAACAAGTTGCTTGGCATCACACTTTTTCATTTACTCTGAAGAAATATGTTAACGTAGTGAGCAAGTTCGATGTCTTCTTTTAATAACCTTTCATTACTTGCATGATACAGGCCTTTGTTCATCTTGTATTTGTTATTTCATAAGTACCATTCAAATATTTACTGTGGTTTCGATAAGGGTCTTGAGTATATGATTTTGTCTAGGCTTCAGGGTATTTTAACACAGTATTGGTTTTGCTAATGTTTTGAAAATTGAAAATCTTCAGTCTCCTATTTATTATGACCATTTTCGGTAGCCATGTTTTTCGCTATGACCAGCATGCTTTCTCTTTTCTTTCTTTCCTAGAAATGATGAACAGACAGACAATGTGGTATGGCATATTGTGAAGGAACACTAAAAAAATTGTAGCGATGCTGACCAGGTGGATCTGGTAGCTAATATGGCCACCGTCATATCTAATTTGCTTTTGTTAAACTATATATATATATAAAGCGATTTTTAAATATTACTAAAAAAGCAGGACTTTAAAACCATCTAGTAATATGCATTAGATCAAAAAGTAAACAAAGAAGACCACTTTTTATTTCTTAATATTATATTGTACTAAAGTAAGAAATAATGGATTATTTCTTTACTTAGCACCGTTTTAGATATTCTAAGTATACTCTCTAGCATTTCCATCAAACTTAAAGCTATTATTTATTGTTTATTTAAGCCAAGATATATCTAAAACTCTTTTGAAAGCAATAAAAAATATGATGGAGGCCTACAATGAATGTCAATGTAAATAGACTTTATAGAATGGTAATTAATGGAATAAAATAACATTAGTTTGAAAGGTGTTTAAAATACCTAAATTAACTAAAAACAAAGGGTGGTGTCAATACATCAAATATATTCTAACAACTCTATTGAAGTTCGCTTTGCTTTGTTTTTACTTCTAGCTGTCCTGTGAAATCAGTGTCTTTTCCCCCTTCTGTTGCTGTGTGGAAATGTTCTTAGACAGAAAATGATTTGTTTTTAATGCAAATTGTATGTCATAATATCATTTCTGTATTTGTATTAAAATTTATAGCAAGTTCTTTTTGGTACATGAAGTTGTAAGTGATCACTAGATTTGATGTAAAGGTAAATGTATATACGTGTGTAAATGTATATATATGTATGTATATATGTATGTATTTATCTATATATGTAAGTGTGTATATATGTATGGATTTAACTATTGGCCACAGGATAAAACAATTTATAGGCTAATGTAAAATTAAAAACCTTTAAAAATCCTAATAAAAATATTTAAATTTATTATTACAAGTAAAGTGCAAAGTTTAAGATGTAGTTAAGGAAACAATGAAACAGCAAGGTAGCAAGATTAGGTATATTTATACAGCAGCTCCTGTAGAATTGGACAGCTATAATGCAGTAAATGTTTACAAATATCTAATTTGAAATGGGTGTGTTTGAAGATGTTATATATATATATATATATATATGTGTGTGTGTGTGTGTGTGTGTGTGTGTGTGTGGTGTGTGTGTGTGTGTCTCACTTACTAGACGAATTATTTGCATTCTTTGGTTAGACCTGGAGATGCTACTATTGCGTTTTTTTGAGAGCTAGTTCAATATTAGAGCGCAATTCCAATTTCTATGCATTAATTGAATACAGCATGCACTTCTAAATGCAAACTAAGAACTAATCTAAAACCAGGACAGGCCCTACTGACTAGCGCATTAGTTTAAGGTAGCACAACATTTTGCAGGGAGTTTTAGAAATACTGATTTGAAAAGCTAAATGTCACTAAGAAACTAGCAAAATTTTAAATAATTTTGTGGCTTCTACATAAATAGTTTCTGTTTTTCTCTTTTTCCTTTTTAACGGTTTACTTGACTTAGGATTTTGTATCGTAGTCTGTAAACTCTACTACCTACATAGATACTGAAGATACGTTTATGTTGCCACTTGATCTGTACTCTTTTTATCATTCTGAACAATTGTAATTTTAAAGGAAAACAACTTGAAAATATAAGCTCAGCTTAAAGAAATGTAAACTAGTGCCTATGTTTTTCATGAATAGATGCTGTAGCAATCGAACTATCAATGTTACGTTCCTAATTAGGTCATTAACTGCAGCTTAATCTTTTTTTTTATTAGACCACTGCTTCCTCGGGTACCTGTCGTCGGCCATGACTTTAATTCTTACGCAACTAGGATTTTGGCGACCAGAAGAAGGTTAGTTCCTTTTCACCCCAAGAACCTACCACCAGAACGAGAAAGGGGCAAGAAAAAATTGCAAAAATACATTTCAGAAGTCACAACTTCTGAGTATTTTGGTTTTAATGTCTTCACTCCCCCCTCCCCGCAATTGAGGCTCAGACGGTATCCTTCAGAGGGACGTTGTTTTAGCAGTGAAAAATTTCTTTGTTGGCCGGATGTCCTTCCTGGCGCCAATCAATGGCTTTTTCTTTCGTAAAGTTCCTAGTTCTCCTCGCCCAGTCGGGGAAGTGAACCCGGAATCCCTTGATTACTATGCAACTCCACTAACCATTAAGCCACGGCTTCTAACAATACAACTTCTGAGTATTTTGAAAAAACACTAGTTTTACTTAAAGCTCTATTCTTACTCAAACACTATACTCTTACCTGCAATAATGATTTTCCTGGCACTTTTTTACAATTCAAGAGCCTTATTAGCAAGACTGCTAATAGTACTTTCATTTCTGGTTTCACATGCAATTCCCTCCCTTAAAGTGTTAGACTTTGCTGCTGATAAAGAAAATTGCGAGAGACATATCTGGTAATTATCAACTCGGCAAGAGCAAATCCAACTCTTTCAATAACAACCAGCATCCTTATCTTCTTCCTATTTACACGAACTGCAAGTTTTTGGAAGTAAATGATGAGATAGCTCAGCCACTCGAGGAACAGTCTTCTTTTGAATTTATGGGTCTTACTATTTCACTTGATCTTACGTAGATTCTTACATACAATCGATTCGTATTGTTGCATGCCTAAATTTGAATAATTATATAGGTCAGAGTACTAACATTGATTCATGACCAATTGGCATTTTTAGAACTCAAGAGTTTGTTTTTGAATACTGTGTTTTGCTTTGGTAGGTATATCGTCTTGTAATTTAGATCTTCTTGACAAAATTCGAAAATGAGTCTCTAATTTGCTAGGCCCCACCCTTGGTTTAACTCTAGATCTTGTCACATTGACGTAATAAGGCAACTTTGAGTCTTTTAAATTGTTATTACCACTGGAAGTGCTCTGATCAGCTGTTATCTATTGTTCAAGATGACTTTGCCACATCTCGTCTGGCACACAGCACAGTTTTCCTAGTGAAATGCTGTTGTTTCCAAACATAAAGAAGTCTCTCTTTAAGCGTTACTTCTTTTCTCAACCTCTTTGTCTTTTAATATCTCTTATATATCTCTTATATTAAGTTGTTTCTGACCCTTTTATTACGCTTGTTTTTAACTCTAAAGAAAATTTATTTCTGTGCTATTTAATTTTTCTTTTTTGTAATGCCTCAAACAATATAACTTTGAAAAACTTTCACTACATAGTTTCATAAAGATTTTCTATAGTCCTTCGTACCTTTCGTCAGGTGCATGAGAACAATCAAGTAACATGGGGTTTAAAATTTCATGCAAGCCAGCTGATGTGCTTTGTACATATTTTTGATATCTGTATTAATTGTTTTCAGAGAATGTTATTCTTTGTCAGGAAAATTTTTGCAGTCTTCTGAAATCTCGAAATTGTAGCAAGTTGCTTGGCATCACACTTTTTCATTTACTCTGAAGAAATATGTTAACGTAGTGAGCAAGTTCGATGTCTTCTTTTAATAACCTTTCATTACTTGCATGATACAGGCCTTTGTTCATCTTGTATTTGTTATCTTCTTAGAAACACAAATCTTTTCCTACGACGACTACTGTTGTTGTAATGCTCCCCAGAGATCATCTTTATTGGAGACGTCTTAATTATCACTGAGAGCTTGTTAACTGTTACTATTAGCTTCTCTTTGGTGCACTCCACCATGTCAACAACCTTTCAAGCATCTCTTTGACTTGACCGACAGCTAAATGTTATTAAAAATTGGGGTTTTTTGGGATATGTTTTGTAGAACAAGCCATTTTACATTATTGAACAGATTTCCTCACTTCAAAGTCTTTCATTTCAGAGGAGCTTTCTTTGTGGCAAATAATCTTGTAACTATAGTATTTTGTCAGAGACAGGACCAAGGATCTTACTTTTTCTGTATTTGGTTCAGATCCTTGATTTTCTTACTTGTCTCATCAAGTAGCTTGTAGTATTTAATGTTGAAACAGGTGTCTCACAACTTTCCTCATTTTCATTGTGCTAATACTCCTGTTGCAAACTGCCAGCGATGCTTTGCCTTTCCTTTAACACAGACGTACCACAGTTTTGATTCTTACTAAATTGTGGAGCTGAAACTAAGGTAAATTTGTAATTACTGCTCTTCTTTTCTTTTTTCCTTGATCAGAGCATGCCACTACAAATTCGGCTCTATCACAGGCCTAATCATTTTATCCTTTTGCTTTAACTGCAAAGCCTGCATTTCTTCTGTCATGCAGTCTATCTGTCTCCTCTATCCTCATATTCTTGGTCCTAGTAATTCCATTTTAACCACTCTGTCCTACACATTTAACTCTTCTGTTTACAAGACAAAACAGGACCAATCCTACAGACTTACACTTTGCCATAATCAGACCTGTCAAGTCTCCCGCATTTTGCGGGAGACTCCCACATTTTGAAGTGAAAAGTTGTCTCCCTCCCGCATGTAATATATTTAGCAAAATCTCCCGCATTTCTTATCTGTGTGCATTTAAGAATTTCTAAAAGTCAAATTCCGTCACTTTTGGCATTTTATAGGGTTTTCTAATCCGTTTCTGTTTGTTCCTAGCGTTTCACATTCGTCCGCCGCGTAACTCGGACGCCGTACAATGAGCTCTGATTGTATTTCGTGCGGATGTAGCACAATAACTATTCCTCGTTTTTCGCTTGATCAAACAAGATGGCTGACTCACCGGAACGATCTGGACCATCGAATTCGAAGAGATTTAAAGGATCATTCAATTATAAAACGAAATATAATGCTTCCTGGTTTTCTCAGGATAATTTAAAAAAGTATAAAAATGTAATTTCTAACTCCAAGTTAGGAGATTTATATTTTTTCTGTAAAATCTGCTCCAAAGATGTTTCATGTGGCCATGGTGGCACAAGCGATCTTGTACGACATTGCAATTCTCTTACTCACCAAAAAAGAGAGAAAGAAAGACGTTCACAGCCCTCGATAAATACTTTTGGTTATAAAAAGGACTCGGCAACTGATATTCTTACTCGAAAAGCTGAAGTCAAGTTTACAGGTTTTTTGGCAGAACATAATCTACCTATTGCTGCAGCTAATCACCTTAGTTCATTGATTAAAGAATGTTTTCCGGATTCAAAGATTGCACAGTCTTATTCCTGTGCTAAAACAAAAACGTTTTGTATTTTGAATGGAGCTATTTATCCAGACTTACAACAAGAATTGATAAATGAAATGAAAGCATCTGTATTTAGTCTTTCAACTGATGGGAGCAACGACCAAAATATGGAAAAAATGAACCCAGTTACTGTGCGGATTTATGATGTTAACCAACATAAAGTAGTCACAAAGTTCTTAGATATGTGTCTTAGCAAGTCCTCGACCGCAGCTGCTATTTTTAGCTCTATAGATCTGGCTATGGATAGATATGGCATTCCTTGGAGCAATTGCATTGCTATGGGTGTTGATAATACCTCTGTAAACGTTGGCAAGCACAAATCCCTGATTGTTGAAGCTAGGAAAAAAAATGAAAACATAATACTAATGGGTTGTCCATGCCACATTGCACATAACACCGCTGGTAAAGGTACAAAAGAATTTTGTAGTCATATTATGGAGCATTTTGACATTGAAGAGTTATTAGTTGATATTTATTTTCATTTTGATTACTCTTCAAAAAGAAAAAACCTATTGAACGATTTTTGTTTATTTCATGATCAAGACTATTGTAAGATAATTAAGTTTCATTCAGTTCGTTGGCTTGGCTTGTCTACATGTATTGAGAGAACCTTGAAGCTATATCCATCTTTAAAAAGCTACTTCTTGTCACAAAGTCCTGAAATGAAAGACGGTGAAAGGAAATTGACGCGGTTGAATAGATTGATTAAAGCTTTTAGCAATGAAATGCAAGAAATATATTTGATTTTTCTTCATGGAGCACTACAAAAATTAATTAATTTAAATTTGTTATTGCAGCGAAGTGACCCCATTATTCATTTGTTATATGATGCCTTATTTGATACAACTGTTGTTTTACTCAGTCGATTTATGTCACCACAGATTGTTACTATGTACAAAAACCATGAGCTTGATGAAGAAGAAATCAGAGATGCTATTGAAAATGAGGATAATTTTTTGTCCAAAGAGCATTTGTTTGTAGGATTTCTGGCAAAATCAAAAGTCAAAAGCTTGTTAGATAATGGAGATATAAGTGAAAACCAATATGGTACATTTTTTGAGGCATGCCTTAATTTTCATAAAACTGGATTTTTATATGCTCTTAAGAACTTTCCATTAAATAACGATCTTTTCAAACATGCCAGAGTTTTTAATTTTCTTAACCAGAAATGCTCCTTTGAGAGTATCCACTTCCTTACTGAGCAGCTAAAGCATTACGTAACTTTCACTCATGGAGAATTTCTTCAGATGGAAGAAGAATTTATCTTATTAACATCAATTACATTAAATGATTTTGAAGAGTCTCAGTTGGATGAAGCTACAATAAGAACTGATGAAAATGGTGATAGTAAGACCTATAGAATTGACATTTTGTGGTATTATTTGTACATGCAAAAAATAACTGGCACAAGCAAAAGTAAATTCGAAAATTTGTTCAAATTAGCAAAAGTTGTATTATCAATAGTCCATAGCAATGCAGAGGAGGAATCTTTGTTCTCAAGAGTTAGAAAAAACTTGACTGCACAAAGAGCAAGTCTACACCTTGATGGTACATTATCAAGCATCATGTCATTTCAGTTGAACAGACCTCATGGTGAACCATGTTATAAATATAATCCATCAGATAATGTTATAAAAAATGCTAAGACTGCTACATGGGAATACAACAAGTCACATTCGTCATCCTCATCTAAATAATGACAATGATGTACTCTACTTTACTATTGTATTTTGCTTAATAATCTATTTTGAGCTAACGTTCCTCACATTCCTGACAGCTGTTTTCTAAATTTGATACATAGCTTAAAATGGGTTAACTATCCTTATAGGTACACTTTTTTATATAAGCAACCAAGATGATAAGGGTCAAGGGTCTAAATTATATCAAACGTCAAGCAATTTCCTAAGCAACTTCAATCTTTAACAAATATACAGAAACTTATCCAATTCTTTTTTTAAAACTTCTATATAATATATGCCATATGTGACAATTTTGCAACTGTGGAGCTATAAAAAAATAAACATTAAGAAAACTAAGCAGATACATAGGCAAGCAGCTTGGTAAGCAACCTAAAGGTTACAATTATGAGTTATCTTTAGCAACTAAGGACTTGACTGAAAAAGTAGATCGCTTATATAAAAGTGTGTGCATTGTGAAAGGGAAAGAAAGACCAAAGAATCTCAACCGAAATCGGCAAGATAAATCTCAACCTCGAACCCAGGGTATCTTCTCTTCTCTCTAACTGGGATGGTCAGAAAGATTATCATTCTGTCCATCCAAGTTACGGAGAAGAGAAGATACCTTGGGTTCAAGGTTGAGATTTATCTTAAATATTTCAGGTATTTTTCTTCTTCGTGTTATGGCTTTACTATTAATTTTATTTTATAAAATGATGTGCTCAAATCGCTGAAATTGCTGTTTTAGAGAGTCTAGAAACCAAAATTTTCTTCGCCGCCCAACCATGGTGGGCGGCATTTGTTAAAAATGATATTCTCCCCCCTAAAAGTTTTAACACCTTGACAGGTCTGCATAATTTTTCATGCACTTACTTGTCTTCTATTTACTTTATTCCCAATCACCTTCCTTCTTGTGGAACCTTTTAACCAGAGCAGCATGGAGATTTCTTCATTTTTTAGTTTCCCACATAATTTTATTTCTAATAATGCATAAAAACTAATCAAGGAGTTGGAAAACTAAGAAGCGTTGCATGGAAACAAATAAACAGTGAGAAAAATTTCAGTTGCCTTTTGTGGTAAAATTAAGCTTGATTAATCTGCTGACAATAATATTCAATTTATATGATTTTAGAGTAACACTGTATACTTTTAGGAATCAAAGAAGATAAAGAAGGAGCTTTGCAAACAACAGATTAATGCTCTTGAAAACGAGAAGGTTAGAAAAGTATAATGTGGTTGGAAATCTCCCCAAAATTTTATGACTGATAATATAACTGATAAAAGAACAAATGCAGAACTGGAATGTATGTAATTCAGGTATACATTTATATTTGGGGGTGATAAGGGATGAATCTCACAAAACATGTAGCAGCTTAAGCCTGCAGATCTAATGTTGTTGCTTAACAGTCTTTGATCAAGGCCATGTGTGGAATTTGTACCTACCAGGTCAACTGAAGGATATCAGGACCATGTCAACTTGACCCTATTCTTTCTTTCACATTGACGGTACAAACACTGGAGGGAATTATTCCTCAGACTAAAATAACCTGGGAGGGATCATTTGTTTGTCCTCTCGTCTACGTTTCTTTTTGTGCTTTCTATCCATCTATTTTGGCTTATGTTCCTTCTTTCCAGGTATTTTATGGTTGAAAACAAGGAGAGGATTGATGGATTTTCTGTTTACTGTGGATGTCCTCAATATAAGATCAACCAGATTTTTGATATGATAAGCCCTACCACATC
Organism: Morbakka virulenta; assembly: GCA_003991215.1. Taxonomy (NCBI): domain Eukaryota; kingdom Metazoa; phylum Cnidaria; class Cubozoa; order Carybdeida; family Carukiidae; genus Morbakka; species Morbakka virulenta. The sequence goes on along the minus strand of RDPX01000523.1, from coordinate 218,968 downwards.
ACTGTCAAAATATATTGGACTATTATAGATTATAGATTATATTATAGATTGGTTACTGGTTTCTATGCCATTAAAGATGGATGAGACAAGATTAGAAAACCCCCCGAGGATCAGACAAGATTTAATTTGAGATAAACTACAGGAAAAGACAATACTATTTGTTGTATTGTCAGTATTACTACATTTCCGTCACTGTTTATTTCTGCCTTTCTTCTTTTATTTGCTCACCGCCATATGTAACCCATCACACACTGATAGGTACCAGTGTTCTGAGTAGAACTGATAATTGATTGGTATAAACTAGTCTTAAATTTTTGAAAGATACCTAGAAAAAACAGTTTTTATCCTTGTCGATACGATGTGATGTCACTTAACTTGCTTTAGCAAATCACTTTGTTTATTTTCTTCTCATTAAAGGACTGAATATTTCACAATTTTTCTTAAGTAAAGGAAATGTTGTTCAGCCTTAAAAAGTATGGGAAGAACAATTAAGTTGTTAGATTTACCTTATTTAATATTTCCTAAAGAAGGATTGTATTCCTAATGGGGTCCGTTATTTAACTAAGAAACTTTGGAAATATTTGTGAATTTGAGACACTCAATGACTTTTGACTGGAGGACATAACAATAATGGTGCCGTGCGAGAAAAACTTCCTAGAAAGACTTTATTATTTAGTCGAGTGTAAGTCCAGGTCCAGTCCATTTAGTCGAGTGTAAGTCCCTGGACTTACACTCGATATCTGATTCTCCATTCTTTTTTTTTCTAGTTTTAACGTCATTTTTCCCAAGTAAGTTAGGCTCAGATGGGGCCCTTCATAGGGACTTTGATCTGGCAGCGAGGAATTTCTTGGGCTTCTTGACACCAGCCAATGGCTTTTTCTTTTGTAATGTTCCAAATTCTTTTCGCCCGCTCGGGGAATCGAACCCTGAATCTCTTGGTTACGGTTTAAGTGCACTAACTATTAAGCCACGACTCCTTTATCTGATTCTCCATTCTGCAGTCAATAAATAAGATTGACTTGGTACATTATTGTATGTCAATACGACTGGTGTATCCGCTCGGGAATAGCTAAATAAAGCAGCAAATCTATCTCTACTGATAAGCGACGGTGATACCGAATGCAATTGTGACGAGAATCATTAGTGGGGTAGCAAAGCCGTGCTGTCAAATAAATTACCCAGCACCAAACAATGAACAATTGTGGTTGCTGAATTGCTCAAGATATTTGATGGATTATGAAACTCAGCCGTTCAAACTTTAAAACAAAACCCTGCCGACTTAAATGAGCAAATGCTGATTCATATCAAGTCCGTAACTATGGTATGGAAAATGTCACTCCTAGACAAGAGGATACCAATTTTTTGCCAGCTCTAGAAATCTGTCTCCAGACTTTAACTAATTGTTGCCAATAAAAGACAGTTAACTCATTCCCTACGCATAAATTTATCCATGAAATGATTATAAGATAAGGATGACAAATAGCCTTGTGTTTATTATATCATTCTGGTCGGTCAGACTTTGACCTAAGGAGCAAGACAACCAAGTACATAGAAATAAGAGACCTGAGTGTATCAGTTGCCTATGTTCGAGCATACTCAGTTATGTTATCTCAATCTTAAGCTGGTGTTACTTTTTGGCTTAGTACCACATATCGAGCATTTTATCTGCAACAAACAGGGTGTCTTCATTAAACACTGCATTGATAATACAGAAGATCCATACCAACCTTCACAAGCTTCCTATCCGAAGCGAAACATCTGAAGTACAAATAGATCTTTCAGCAGGAGTTGGTTTGGTGCATACTAATGGTTTGAGTAAGAAACGACGCAAATGTAAAAACAAAACAATCTGGCTTGTTGTCTCTCAAATGACCTCCGCGCAAAAAAAAATTATTAAAAAATGGTTGTATGCTGCTTTTCATCTCCCAAGATTTATTGCTGGAAATGGCCTATTTTTCTGTGGGAAGTACCTGAGATCATTTACTCTACTGCTTTTCCTGTTGGAGCTTAGTGGAAAGAAACACAAACGACTTCCACAGAATGTCAAATAGACATCATCAAAAATTCCGAATGAGGTCGTATTAGTTTTAGAAGCACTTGCGAAGTGATCAATTGCTAAAAAAGTATGTGAAGCGAAACTTTCTACAATAACAGTTGATGGCACAACCGACACAAAAATGTCACGAAATTCAGGGAGAAGTTTGTCGATTTTATTCATCTGTTGGTGAGATTAGAAAACATTGCTTGGATTTAGAAGCGATAATCGATCGATCATCATAAGGGATATTCAATTTCATTACATCAATTCTGCAAATTTTCGTGTGTCACCGAATGGAATTGTTTCCCAACCCTATTTAAGTGTTACTGTCATGTCAGGATAACACTAAGGAATAAAATAATTAAAAAGTACTTTTTGCAAATGTCACATTCTGTGTGTTCATTGCTTTTTCTCCTAAAATATTTTTAGTTTTTATGCAAGTTATAGAAAACATAACCTGCATACCAACTTGGAGATACAGAGAGTCCACTGTATTCTATTTAATATTGAAATTTATATAAAAAAGTAATACCATATACAGTGCTCGATGGAAATCCAGAGTGAATATACAAGGTAAAAGAGAAAACGCAAAACTTGTAACAGAATTTAAAGTTCCCTGTCTTACACTCATCAGCTATACTGGTTAAAAAACGTTACAAAAACCACACACACACACATATATATATATAGTAATAGTAGTAAAGTATACCAATGTTCACTAAGAGTGCTCAATGTTTCCAGAGCGTTTATAAATCGAGTAAAGTATACAAAATAACTAGACAAATTTAGCAGTTACTACTAGTTTCATGTTTTCTGAACAATCTTCAAACTGACAGTTTTTGAGTTTTCTCTTTTACCTTGTATATAAAAATATATGGATTTCTGTCAAAAATTAGACGGAGTAAAAGTAAGACTCCATTTTCAAATGCTCATTAGCAGTTATTCTAATCAAGGTCACATAACTGTTGGTTTATCTTTGCACCTGCCTTCATTTTGGTCAGGACATTTTCATCATTGTTTCTGTCATTGCCTTGTCTGGTCTAGTTTTGGAGAAATACCTACAGTCCTTATATCAACATTTAAGTCCTTTTTTCTCAACCACAATTATCAAAACTGCTTTCGATTTGCATTTGACTAAATGGTATTTCACAGAATTTTATTCATCACATTCCACTGAAAACAAAATGTCCAATTTACATTTTGTTGTTTTTTGTTTCTGTGTTTCTCTTTTTCTCATTCTTGGGTTAGCGAGAAAGGAAATATTATACCATATAGATGATGTAAGTAAACTTAGTATCCCTCATTTCTGGAGGGATTCATTACAAAAAAATTCATTACAATGATGTAATTTAAGCTAATATTTTAGGATCCTCTGCAAAGTTTAAGGTCAGTGTATCTGAGGCGTGACTGAGGTGCAAATAACGTATTACATAATCCCCTAAAAAATCTTTGCCACCCCTAAATAACATCCCCTGTTTCGGGCTTGTTTCATACTCTCTTCTTGGTTACAATGTCTCTTCGCTGCTCAGCAAAGTTTTTCAACCATTTTTGTCCTGCAATGTTTGTTCTTTGCTTCCTTTGTCTTAATTTTTCTTGGTGACGATTGTGGAAGTGACGAATCCACATGGCGGGAAATCTGGGAGAGAGAGAGAGAGAGAGAGAGAGAGAGAGAGAGAGAGAGAGCGGGAGAGAGAGAGAGAGAGAGAGAGAGANGAGAGAGAGGGAGATAGAGAGAGAGAGAGAGAGAGAGAGAGAGAGAGAGAGAGAGAGTATTTAAGATAATTTTTGCATTTGGTGCTTTTTTACACGAAGTACTATTGTCACTTGCTGAGGGATACTTTCAGTTGACATAATTGCAGATTTTTTTTTGCCGTCGTATCTCAATTGTAGAAAACCCACTGCTTTCGCGCGACCAAAGCGACGTTTTATGACCAGCCCTGAAGATGTCTTGCGTCGCCAAGGTAAGATCGATAATCTTTCTTTCATGTCTTGTGATAACAGGAGCTACTATTTTTAATTTTTTGGGATCCGATGCATTGTTTAACAAGCACAAAAAGCTTGTTAAACAACACCTTCAAAAGTTTTTCAAGCAGAGTGCATTGCCCGAAGCCAGCTCATAGGTTTCTCTGGGATCCTTATGTTGCTTATTTCCCGAAGACAACTAATAATTTTTTCTGGGATCCTTATGTCGCTTGTTTTGTAAGCTTATCAGATTGCATTTCCACTATTATTTACTGGGGTACAACTGGGTCTGGCCTTTCAGGTGAGGTCAAGATGCTGAGGTACCACTGTAGTATCTTAACTACACCCAGCTGTACGTTACGGTTTTTAAGCTTCTTCCAGAAATCATGGCTTCATCTTGGAACCAAACTCATGTAGAAGCGGGAAAAAGTTGAGTATGAATTGTCAGTAATATTGTAGGAGCCGTGGCTTAATGGTTAGTGCAACTGCACAATAACCAAGAGTTCTGGGTTCAATTCCCCGAGCTGTCGAGGAGAATTTGGAACTTTACAAAGAAAAAGAAAAGCCATTGGTTGGCGTCAGGAAGGGCATCCGGCCAAGAAATTCCTCACTGCCAAATCAAAGCCCCTCTGAAGGGCACCGTCTGAGCCCCAATTGCTGGGGTAATATGACGTTAAAACTAAAAAAAAAAAATTAAAAATTCTAATGTGAATTTTCGGTTCAGAATTGAGTGAGATGCCGTCTTGAAAAAAACGCAACAAGGAATGTTGGTTGTTATTTGCTCAAAAGAATAGCCTGAAGAAGATAATAGGCCCAATTTCGTATTTTCGTAATAGGCTGAGCGGAAAATATTGGTTGCTTAAAGGTGGATTGTTGTTTGTATTTCAGTTTAAATACTTTTTTTTCAAGAAAAGAACTTTGTTTTGGAGGAAGAATATACATCATTAGTCATTTTAATGAGGATATTGTTTAGTTTTTGGAGGATACCTGGGACTCATTTTAGATTTTTGAAATTGCTGAAGTCACCCCTTTATGCACATTTAGGCACAACTTTTTTTAAACCCAACATTGCAATGTAGCTGCCAAGTAACAGATCCCAAAATAGGTGCCAAATTTATTGGTTAGATGTGTAATAAAAACAAAACATAACTATGCTTATAAAGCATTTTTATTTAGACTTTGCACATATACTGATAGAAATGTAGAAAGCATGTTACAAAGATTGTTCTTAAATACCTGCCCAAGGCCATATATAGCAAAGGATTCAATGCCTAGTAATATTATTTTATCAAGGAGGCATTATATAATTATATATATGTTATATCATTATAATATATATAGATATATATATATCAGTTTAGACTTAAAGAAGTCAATGCCTGTACAGAGTGATCATTACTTACATGGAGCTATTACAAGGTAGAAACAGCAAAAAATTAGAAAGACATAATAGCAACTTGTTTCCCTACTCATCACATGACAATGTAAATATCAAAAGTGAAAAAGTAAATCTTGAGAAAATTAATGGTACTGAAGCAAAAGAGAGATACCCAAATATATTTGGTCTTTGAAAGATAGTGGGGTTGCTTACAACATCAGTTTGAGTATAGGAACCAAGCTCCATGTTACAGAAATGGGTCAGAGTTGTGAGCTATGCCTAAAAGAAAAAAACCCAATTGTGATAAGAGGCAACCTGGTTTATGTAAAGGATGAATAAATAAGCTTGGCAAATGTCAAAAAAGTCAAAATTGTACAAGGTACCTAGAACAGGAAACAAAACTCTACGATAATGATGCATAAACAGAACAATACAAAGGTGAATATTATTCCTTTGGAATGAGATATTTAAGCTCAATTACATAGGACCTGCCATATTAGAAACAAGTATCAAGCTAGTAAACAAATACTTACAAGAATCTTTTTCAACACAGAGAACAACATTCAGATTTGATTTGATTTGGTTTTAAAGTTCAATTAGTCACTCACTTAGTCACACACTCAATCAGTCACACAAACATTAGACATTAATTGCATTAGGTGTAAGGCCTCGTTCATATATTGGTTTTACAGCAACTGTTTTTGCTTGAAGAGTTATGACTGTACCAACTGCCTCCTATGCTGCTGACCAGATTCTGGCAAGGTTTATCAGTTGAACAGCCTCAATATAGTATTCAGTGTCACTTACAGAAAGACTAGTATCACCTACAGTAGCTGGGAAGGGAGCCTTATAGTTGTTTTCATTTAAGTTATCAGGGTTAGGTGGTATTAACCCACAAGACTGACAAACCTGGAAGGAGCAACTTCGACCTTGATGCAGCCAGGACTCACCCTTGTACAGGATTAATAAACAGCATGGATATTAAAAGTTGAATGAAGAAAAGGAAGAAGAAGGGTATGCTGTATTGTCTCTCTGACACAATTTAGGGTGTTTCCTTCATTTGGCAGAGTTAATGGGATTTCCATCCCTTGTTGACCTGAATGTGCAGAATCTTGAATTGATGCTAGTTGACAAAGGGTCACAGCAGTCTCTCTTCCATCTGCAAACTTGTATGTTATACAGGGAATGACACTCAACTAACTATTTTGATTTCCTTTTGTATCAAAACAGTATCATATGGTATTTGAAATGTAGCTGTGGAGAAAAGTACAAAGAAACCTAAGCAAATGGAGGGTATCTGGTAGGAGTAATTCCCATTGGTTGGTAGGCATTGTTTTGATGTCATTATAAGTGTTCTGTTTTTTCCATATCATACTGTTTAACTGTACTACTTGCCCATTACCTCTGGAGTAGAATGTTATGGTTACACTTGTGGGTATTCTTTAACTGTATAGGAAAGTTTCTAACCCTGAAGTGATTAAATTGGCAACCTTGTCAAGATGTAGCCATATAAGGTACTTAATTATAGTAGAAGAATTCATGTGTGGGCAAGGAACTCTGGGTAACGTGGAAGCTATTCAATTCATCCATAGATTTAGAAGTACTGTAATAGTAGAGCAGAAGGCACAAGACAGAACATCTTGTGCATTATTTTCTTCACCTGATCTGTAATCAACATCATAATTATAACAGGAAAGTCCTCTTCTCCATCTCAGGATTTCTTCATTCTTAACTTTTGATTTCTAAGAGATGTCAAACATGAAAGACACTTTTCTGATCAGTCACTAATCTCTTACCAAGAAGGCAATGACTTCCCATTTTGTAGGAGCTTTCACAATGGCTTATGCCTCTTTCTCTTTAGCAGAATGTTTTTTTCACTAGAATTGGAATTTTAAAAAAGTACATGATGGGTTTAACCATTTTGGTTGAGGGTAGTGGCTATGGTCATGCCTAAGATGTCTGTTTTGACCACCAGGGGTAAGATGTGATCTACTGATATGATAGCAACCTTTTTTATTTCAGTATTAAGTGTGTCAAGAGCAGTTCTCACCTCCACAAGGAGTGGGAATATTGTATCTGTGACAAATGGATCTATCTTAATAGAAAAACAAGTAATCCACTAGGAAAAATAGATGGGCATACCAACTATTCTTGGCTGAGATTTGCTGTCTTGCAGATCAGGAAGTTTTGTCAGTGGCTTTATTCTTTCAACATCAGGTTAGATGGTTCTAATTAATGTTGCATTATCCAGTTGTGACTTAATCCAGGTCTATAAATAAAGATAATAATAGAGATTAGATGAGGACCAGCAGAGGAGTTTAGCCAGAAATTATGTTCAATAAATATCAAGATGGCTTACATGGACTTTTTATCACATAATTAAAGCATGATTATTGAAATTGAGGCTGCATATGAGAATATTAAACAAAAAAGCTGTGTTTCCTTGGGAGAAACAATACTTTTAGTCTTATTAAAAGTAATCTTGTGATTAGTAGCACCCTTCAGGAACTAAGCTGAGTTTTTGTCAGGGTCCTCTTGATTCATTAACAACAAGCAAAAGTGTTGTAAGTGATTTCTTCTTTGATGAGCCTGTTGGTGGCTCATTGAAAACAATCCACACTATTTATCACCATGAAGGGAATTCATTTCACATGATAAAGGGCATCCTCTTTGCTTTGAATGTTGTGTTCTTCTTTTATAATGTGGGTTTGATGATATTCACTTTGTTAGTCAAGTGCACTGAAGACTTTGATGTATGATATTTCCTTGATCATTTCATTTATTCTTGGGAGATGGTAGCTATCAGGTTATGTAAACCACTGGACCTTTGGCACTCCAAGGTGAGTTTCAGTAATGTCAGTAGTGTCTTCTAATAAGAGTCTTTGTATTTGGAACTGTATAAAATTTTCTTTAGGTTACCAGAAACAATGAGATTTTGTAGTCATGGGTTTACTGTCAGATGTCAGATTTTCAAACAGTGATGTGGCTTCCACTTTGGCTACAGCTAGCCTACAGGCAGAGAATCTAGGCATATGACCAGTAAATGTTATTTCAAAACCTAGATGTTGTCAAGAAGTCTTGACCCAGTATGATGTCTGAGTACAATCCAGGTGATATGGAGAGTTTAATGCTGTTATAAGTGTTGACTTGGCATCAAGAGTATGATAAAAGAGTGGCCTTTAGTTGTGTAATAAAGGTTTGTAGAGCCTACTAAAATTGCCTTCTTGGGACATTACACTCCCAAATTACCAATTACCACCATTTCATATGATGACATCTCAGAAATATATCAGCAATTTAAGTTTCTTATCAAATCCGATTTTACTAACAGTTTTTATCAAATACCTGCAGGCAAGACTTCTCTCCCCTATTTAGCAAAAATCACACCATATAAAGGCTTAAGAGTTTATCTGCATTCAGCAATGGGCATGCCAGGATCCTCTGGATTTTTACAGGAGCTCACATCACATGTTTTTGCTGACATCTTACAGGAGGGCTTCAGGGCAATTATTGCTGGTGATCTCATTGTTGAAGAAAAAGTGGTAGTAGATCTGTTGAACAATTGGTCCACTGTTTTGAAGCGTAGGAGAGACAAAAGGTTGACTCTTTCACCAACCAGAACTGTTATTTGCCTCGAGGAAACTCATTTTTGAATAGCAATGGAATTCTGGAATTGTGCCCCCCTTGTCATCAACATCATCATCATCATCATCATCATCATATTCGGTTTAACGTCCGTTTTACATGCTAGCATGTGTTGGACGATTTCTTGAAATTGACTTCCAAGTTATCCTATCCTTCACCAGGTCTCTGCTGACACCTTCTTCTTTCAGATCCATCCTTATCACTTCCTCCCATTTTTCTTTGGTCTTCCTCTGCCAGTGGTTCCTGTCACCTTGATTGTTCTGCATCTACTTGTCCAAGCATTCTTGTCCATTCTCTCCACATGACCAAACCAACGAAGCCTCCTATTCTGCATACAGCTGCCAATACTGTCCAGATTCAATCTCCTTCTGAGTTCATTAGAACTGAGCCTGTCTTTTAGACTTACGTTGCACATCCATCTTATCATTCTCATGTCATTCCGCTCCATGCGGCTGACATCTTCAGCTTTCACTGGCCAAGTTTCACTGCCATACATCATTGTGCTACGTACACATGCCTGGTAGACTCTACCTTTGGTAGGTAATGGCAGAGCTCTGCTGGTTAACAATGGCATCAGCTCCCTGAACTTACTCCATCCACTGTTAACCCTTGCTGTAACACTAGCACCAGCTCCCCCCTCGGCTCCAAGGGTGTCACCAAGGTAGCAATACTTCTGGACAACTTCAATTTTCTCACCCTCCAAATGCACTTTATGTAGGTCTAAGTCACAGGTTGCCTCTGCTTCTATGCACCTCTTGCAGCTAAAACGGTTAGTTTCTGTCAGTTTGCCCTTTATTCCACTGCACCGTTTATGTACCCAGTGCTTGCAAGTACCACAATAGATTGAGTTGCTCCCAACTCCCTTCCCACAGATTGAACCTTGTAGCCACAAGAATTCTGCACTTGCCTCATAGGGGCTTTTGAAGCTATTACTAGTTGTATTCCACATTATGTATTACTACTCTCACCATTAGAGGATCCCATCAAAGGATTAGACGATCATAATCTCGTTAATTGAATGTATAATCTCCATTTACACTTTGGCCGTATACAGACCTCCTTAAATTCTCCTTGTATTTTCACGATTCCTAAGCCTAGAGACCAGCTGGTTCTAACCATTAATGCATCCTCAGTCAGCAGAGGATTAGGTGCCACTCATTTGTTGCAGGTTGAAGGGAAACACTACACATCTCAATTCTACAATTTCAAACTGAAGGTTTGAAATTGTAGGTTTGAGTTCCAGATTGGTTGGTACCATTGTGAGTTCGAGGCCCTTGCCATTGCTGCTGGTGTGAACGTTTTTGCCCCACATATTCATGATTACAAACCCTGTTTACAAGTATTCCAACATCTCTGTTTAGAACAATTTTCTGCTTACTTCCGTGTTTCAGCATTCCTAGCCACACTTAGCTCACGCCATGCCACAGTTGCTCACCTCCCAGGGGTTTCAAACTGGAGCAGTGGTTATTTCACTCGTAATCCAGTTCAGGATGAAAACCAAAGCTGTCAGTTATATAAGTTTGTACAATTTACTGCCAATTCTGTTGTTAATTCAATAGAAATAAAGGATATATTGTCAGGTAATGCTCCAATGCCATATCTCAATAAAGCAGCATGGAGTTCTGCCAAACATGATTGTCGAGATTTACGTCGTACATATGCCCGTTTATCCCGTAGTACACGTCTTTAGTTGTAGGTGTCCTCAATTGATGGTCAGATCATTGTGATTTACAGACTTTTCAGAATACCGGTACCCATATTGTGCACTGATTGTTGTACCTTCTGATCTTCTTCCTGGAATCGTCACTTTGTTACACTTAAGCTTCAAACATGCATCCAAATATCACTTCAAACTATTATTTAGCAGATGCCTCTTTGGCATTAACTCAGTGATTGAGCATGTTGCTGACACTTTTAATTTATGTAACTCTTTTAAAGTTGTACCTGAGGAAGTCTTTACCCAATCACTATCTTTATCTGCATCTGTACATGGAACTGAGCTTTTTGCCGATATCGTTCTCCGTACAGGTGAGCTGATTTGTATGGTGAGATGTTTATTCTTCGTTCGCCACTGTTAGCATAATACCGGATAAGGCAGGTGAGTCACTGCGTACAGCATTGTTGATTGATCCCAGTTTTTTTCGCACTTCACTCTGCACAGTGCACATTGACAGGGCTCCAGGAGTTCAGGCATTACATGCCGCTACATGGTTGTAAAATCAAGGCCTTAGTCTTGGTTTTGGTTATGTTAAAAACAAGAATTCATATTCAGTGATTGATATAGCTATCCAAAAGCTAGAGCAAGAGATTTTGAAAGCAGGGCATTAAAATGTACCAGTTTTTACTTTACAACTTCAAAGTGCTGTCTTAACTCTAAACATTCGCATCCGCAATCGGTGCCTCTCAGCAAAAGAGATCTTCTTCTAAAGAGAAAAAGGTGAGCGAGATAAAAAAGGTCTGACATACGTGTATCATTAGAATAATTGATGGGCCATTAGCTCATGCTCAAAAGCTTAATGATAAGTTGATGGCCTTTCATTACCAGAAACCGCTCACATATTTACCCTATTTCAATCCCAAATTTGTATGCCCCAGCTAAGCACATGACAAATTTGCATGAGGAGAACAGCGAGTACGGTAATACAGATAATATTCTACACCCAACAATGCCAAAGTTCAGAGAAGATGCTCAGCTCCCAAGTGCACCGTCTAGTTGTGTTGCCACATTGTTGTTCTACACGGAAGAAAGAGTTACCAGCATGGGCGTGTAGTGGTGATTATGATCTTGTTAATGAATAACGTTTTTAGGATGTATTGATTACGTTTCAGGTAATGCACTTTTGATAATAATGTTCATGATGATTTGAAAAATATTTATACGACCTTTATTCATGAGAAGTATGGATTTGTTTTCTGTTATGGACAATATGATGTGGTCTGAAGGAAGAATTTATTTCGCCATTACACTGACTTGTTTATTTCCAAGACACTTGAATAATTCCCCACCTCGTTTTACAAGCAACTTGAAAACGAGATTTTGTATTTCTCGTGGCTTGTATTTTTGTGGTTTCAGTTGTTGATTACTGTAAGACTGTGAAGGATCACACGAAGCTTTTGTTATACTTTGCCTCTGCTTTTGTTGTAACTTTAGCAAAGTATTGTCAATATCTTAAAAGTTCTCTACAGATGCCCTTATTTCTTTATTAACACTCTTGGGATTGATTCAATGATTGGCCATAAGTGGGGTAGCCCTAATTAAGGGGGCATTTATTCCAGGATTGACCTTTGAATAGGGAAATGGAGTTTTGCGGGTATGCATGTAATATTATTTTACCATTATTTATACATGATATTTGGTTTCTCTCTGTTTTGGTGATAGAAATATGCTAAGCGTTATTTGAGTTTTTTCACGTTGTCTCAATTTTTTAATTTTCTTAAAGGACAGTGAGTTTTCTCACGCACATTTTGATGGATGTCTGATAAATGTGATTTTGCCTGATATAAAAGTAGATTGGCTCCCAAATCCAGGTAAGAAATTTTTGTTTAAAACAAGGAGTGGCATTTGTCTTAAACTATTGATTGGCGTCAAATGTTGTGTTACTAATACTTGATGTTTACAAGAGAAACAGATAAAGATGTAGTTTGAATGGATAAATATATGATTTTATGTGTTCTATAAAGCTATATGATCTATCCCCTATTAAGGAGGGAGGGGGGGGGGTTAGTGATTTAGCACGAAATGGATTGCAGCATCAGAATAAAAGAAGTGATGTTGTGTTAGACCGTCAAAGCCATGCTATAGTGAAAGATAAGTTATCAGACATAGAATCTACTGAAAGAGATAAACATGCTGAAGGATTATGGGCGACAGTTAAAGGAGAAGTCTGTCAGAATTATGTAAAAAGTAAATGAAATAAAATGTCAAATTAAGATGTATCTGTGAAGACAGTATATGAGACTATATCGTTAGGCATTAGATTGAAGTGGACGTGAATTATGAGATAACTGGTTAACAGCCATGCAACTCCAGATAGAAAACATGAATAGAGGAGTGAAAGAGGGAAGTGTGAAATTTGCAATAAATTAGGAACTTGAAAATTAAATGGGTCAGGTTTAAATTACAGGAAAGAAAGAAAGATGAAATATGAAAATGACTACTTTAGAAGTAAACTAGGAACTCCAGACAATAAGTCCAAATGAGTGCAAAGAACCCTTAATTGGAATAACAAAAGTAAGATACGAACTATCTGACCAGGTATCTTTATTTTTTTTGTTACAGGAGGTTGCCAGACACAACATTTTAAATACTTGAGCGTTGTGGTTTGAACATGTATTTATATCACATAGTGCACAGTGTGTATACTGTGTGTTGGTACTTATGAATTATCACAAGAATGTGCTATTGTTGTGCTTTTCACCTTACTGAAGAAGATTTGAATACATTTTTGATATCCATATGCCAAACAATCGGGCACCATTTGACCTGCATGTCATCAGTGCCTTTACACTGATTGCAAGGAAGAAAATACAAAAGATGTGTGAATGCAACAAGAACAATCTCAAAGACCTTTGAAGAAGTAGTGATTTTTCGCTTTTGTGTATTTAGACCTGGTGTTTATATGGCTTATTTTAATACCTTTTTAATGTTTTGACGTATTCTTGTTTTTGCCCCAATTTAAAACAAGTTTCATTGCAGTGTGAGGGTTATATTTTTGCCTTTATATTATTAACAGTATGTAATACAGGAAGCATAACTATTGAATGAAGCTGTGATAAATGTTGTTTGCCATTTTTTGCCCCATACAGAAGTACCAGTTCCTGAGATTGACCTACCCCCTGGAGACCAAGATGGTAGGTGTTATTTTATTTTGGGTATAGTAGTTAGTGCCTGTAATTCCCAAAATAGGCAAGAGGATTGCGATCGGATTGTAAGCCATGGTATGTAATTTTATGGCTGTTGTACTACAAACCATATTCATTTTATGAATTTGAAACAGTGGTAGTTAGACGTAACCCCTCGCTATTGAACAGTTTATAATACACAGTTTCATTTTATCATATTTTTTTTATGTTTAAGAAATTTAAATCATTTTATACGCGCATCCCACTCAACGATACAGCACTGCATCGGAAATCTACAGAGTAGGCTGGAGACACAATTTTTGCCCCTTCTACCATAATGTTTGTCAGGATAACAATCCCCTGTAAGGAGACTCGACAGTATTGCTCTAGGTAGATGAATTGATTAATATTTACTCAAACCACAATCCATCTTCCCGCTTTAGCCAGATTTAACATTTGTACAGCAGAATATTTATTCTAGTTATAATAAGTATAATAAGTTCCTGATCGATGTTGTCTTTGCCAATTTATGTTTCAACAGAAAAGGCTAAGAATTCTGGTATCACACTTTACAAAATACAGTAAATCAGTAAAATTATAACAATATCTGAAAGTCAAAGCGAATAGATATAACATGGCCGACCCGGAGCCCCCAGGTTATTAGTAAGGAAGGACATAACAGAAGATAATTTTGAAGTACTTTTCTTTTCTTTTCTTTCTTTTCTTTTTTTTTTTGGCAAGAAAAAAGCAAACACGGACTTGACACAGATGTAAAGGAGACTGAAAGTTACATTTTTTTCAAAAAGAATACATTTTTATGTTCATTGTTCTATAATTTGGAAATATTATAATGATGTTGACGGAAAAGGTGTGGAATTACAGAGGAAAATATATGAAAAAATAAATTGCCAGGAAATAGACGTCCACACTAAGGTGTGAAACGTGTTCGAGCAAGCCTTCATGTAAAATAAGCTTTAAAAAAATGAAAAGTGTACCATCCAACTTATCCCTAATGTTAATGCACATAAAATGGAAAATTTATGTTATGAAATGTGCATTAATATTAGGGTGGGCTTTGGACCATCGTGCTGGAAAAAACCCCAACAACATTGCAATCTACAAATCATAACAGCATGACGGGTTATACACTCTTTTGTTTTCTTTTTTTTCTCTATTTTCCTCAAATATTGGCCATTCTGAACAAATTTTGTTTCCTTAAACTAATATCTCCAGCCGTTTCCAAGAAAGTTCAGCTTTAAGGCTGTGATTTTTCCCGCTTTTATGTCCTGTAGTAAGGTGTTCTCGCTTGCTTTGTTCACTGGAATAGACGGCACCGAACTGGGTTCGAATCAGAATTTATGGCTGCCATGGCTATTTGCTTTACCACCTGAGCTATGGACTCTACGACCTTAATCGGCTGATTTTGCAATCTTGATTTTCAGTTGGTTGGATCACACTTTTCTCAGGACACTGTCATTATCATGTATGCAGGTAGGTCAGGGCCTACCATAGAAGTAGAAGTTCCCTTCCAAGGTAGGAACATCAGGTCACAACGAATAAGAACAGTAAGGAATATTGTGAATATAGTATCATGAGAATGACTTAGGAACCGTAAAGGAAATTTGCTACCTGAAAAGGAATAACAGCTATTAAAACAAGCGAACATTTATTAACTTTAATTTTTTAAAATTGAAATACTGCTGGTAATGATTGTAAGGAAATAGGTTTACAGTTCTTGTGAATGATCCAGTGACGTTACAGCCCAGAAGAAGCCTGTTTGGTTAAGTGTAATGATAACTTTTTAAAAAGTACCCGTCTTTCTTTTCATAGATGACAGCCGAGAGTCAGTCAGAGAGCGAGAGGATAAATGGACGGAAAGTGCAGTAAATTTGCGGTAAAAAATCTTTGAATGGTGTAAGTTTTATTCTCCAAGATGTTAACATGTTTTTTTTTCAATTTTGTAATCTTAGCTTCTTTATCGCCATTCATCTCGCCCCCCACGACCCCTCCACAACCCCCCCTTCACTCTCAGGTACATAAGTGGCTTCGATGACCTCTGCTTGGACAAAAGATAAATGATTGTTCCTGTTGGAGTCATTGTTGTTTGAGGCCACTTAATTGTAAGTAGTTGGCAATGCAATCTGGGACATAACAAGAATTCTTGTGTTGTAAATTTATCAACCTTAAGTGACTGTACTTTAAGACTAAATTCATTCGTCCGTTTCTTATATTAAATGTCATGTGTATGAAAACATATCAGTATATTGTGGTCTGACCTTTACCTGTTAGTTGGAATGTTGAAATTCTTTTTTTAATTCTTGGTGTATATTCGTAGATTTCGTCAGAGATATGCTACGTTGCTTTAGAATGTCATCTGATGAATAATAATATTGGCAAGGCCAAATTTCAGAACAAGTAAATGTAGTTTCATTCGAGTGTTATGTTTCAGTTGTTTCAATTAATTTAAGGGTATAAGTAGCCAGCTTTTTTATGGGTTCCATGAACAGATCTTATTGACAGCAAAGCTTAGGTTTGACTTTATATGTACTTTGATAGTCCGTTAAGAGCCTGCTCTGGTTCCGAGGTTATAAACGACACTGGCCTCCGAGTTGCAATATTTATAACTGCTAGACTAAATCAAGGACAAATTTTTGGAAATGCGGAAGTTATGTTCGATGAGCATAAGCATAATAGTACTATTAAGGTGAAATAAAGCTTAAAAAGGTACTTTATGGGTCTTCCTTTTAGCAAAATGATAATTAATAGCGTTAAGATAAACTGTTCTTGCAACTTCGCTTTCGATGCTGAAGGGTACAAAGTCACGTATGTTTTCCATGAAGTTCTCTGTACGTTCAAGCTGAAAGAAATGCTCTGGTGATGCATCGATATTGGGAAAAGTGCAAAATATTCTTAATGCAGTGCAAACATTGTAGAAAATTTCTGCTTTAATATGCTTTTGACCACCATTTGATTTCCAAGACAAATTTGCTGCATTATCATACCCTTGACCGTGACAGTCATTAATGGGCATTCTATTTTTGTCATACGTTTTCAAGACCGAAGATGCAATATCTGCCCCAATTTACTTGCAGCGATCTACGAACTCTATAAATGGCTCAAAAATACCAGACATCTCTTTTTAGACATCGTAAAATGAATGTAGTTTCCACAGCATGACTAGAACCAGGAGTTCCATGTAAAAAGGTTTAAAAATATTTTGCCGGGTCTTATTCCTTTATATTGCACGACTTATTACTTGCAGAATAAGCCTTGATAAACTCATTTTGTGATTGTGGTAGAAGGTAATAAACTTATTGCCTTTTATCTTTATGTCGAGCTGTCTTTACTTTGGAAATGTGCTTCTGAAGGAGATGATCATCATGAGCTAAAAGTTCCAAAATTCCAAGAAACATTTTAATTGAAACAGAAAAGCAAGTGTCAGTTTCTATTGGAATTCCACAATAGCTTTCCATTTTCATTACCAATGATGTGGGTTGAAAGATTAAAACTGTCATAGTCATTCTTTGAAAGTAGATGGCTTCAGACTAATCTTTACTTAAGAAACATGAGATAAAACGCAATAATGCTTTGGTAAAAAGGAACTTCCTAAAATCTGTTACGACTGAGCATCCAAGAACCGTGTTGACTGATATAGTCAAGCATTAACAATATGTTAGTCAGGCCGTGGAGCCCTGGAGTTTACACCGGATATCCCCCTCTCGATGGTACTGCACCTTAAAGATGTACCGATAATAAAAATTGTTTTTAATCAAGTTGTTTGCATCATATTGACACTGGGCCCCCCAAAATTTGTGTTACCTTTCATTTTATCGATTACATATTTAGACTGTTTAAAAAGAGTTTATCGTTTCACTTTTAAATTTTACATTAGTTTGCTTTCACATTCCGTGATCTGAGAATTATTTTGAATTTTGTTGTTGTCGACAGCTGAACTACATGGACGATAGCGTGGTTGACCTGTGCAGAGACAAGGAGCTTGTCAAAGGATAGAGGAAAAGAATCTATTTAGCAAAGATTATTGACCTAGCGTTTAGCATTAAACAATACAATATTTATTTGCTGTATCACAAAGTGTTGATAAATATTTGTTTTTAATACAGAGAAGATAACAGGGTTTGCAATCATTCGTTGGGCTTGCACATTTAAAGGAGGCTAATATGAAAATGGATACATTACTGCGTTTTGTAACCAAAAAAAATATATATTTGTAAACCGTTAAATAAGTCCATATGAAATGAAATGTTTGTATTAAGGATAATGAGGTAGGTGTTGTATAGGTTATTGGGGGTAGAAAGTATTAATTTTGATCAACAAGAATGTTTTAAAGCCCCCAAATGGTAGGAGCGTTGATAAGTAAAAAGAGATAACAATAACAAGGACAGCACTTGCTGCATTAACACTAACAGTGGTAGCAACATGTGACAACATAAAAGCAAGCAACAAAAGCATACAGTGAAAAAATAGCAAAGAATAGAGCCATTAAAGATTTTTGCATTATACTGGAAACAGTAACATAAACATTGACAGATAAAATACTGACAATACAACTTTTCTGGTTGACTTTTTGAATTTTAGTAAAATTTGAAGAAAAGCAAATAAAGGTGCCCAAGTTTTGATTGCTTAACCTTTGCTTGTGGGGAAATTTTCTTTGAGAACACATGCTGTGGTGTGTTTGTTAGAGGGAAAGTGGTTTAGTTAGGAAGCATGCTTTACGTTAATTAATGATTGTAAGGTAGAGAAGGTTTATGATGTGAACACAAGCGTTTGTTTTGCTTTCGAAAGCATATCGACCGTTTTTCAATGTCTGTAAATTATAGTGATTATGTCTTTTCCAACCACTTGATCTGCCAACCGTGGACTATATATATTTATTTTTATAATCAGATTAAATTTTAGTAAGAAAAAAATTAACATAAAATTCTCTATACAACAAGTTTGGAATGGGCAACAATTTAAAGGACAGTCCTGTCCGTTTTGGTTGAAAACACTATTAATCTTCAAACGTGTGGCTTTTTTCAATGTTACCATCAGTTACACCCATTGAAAAATATGCAGCAAAAATGAATTTGGGTATTTTAAGACAGATGCTTTTTTTGTAATGTAAAAAATCAACGCTGTACCACTATACCTTTAACTCGAAGATACTTTTGTCTTCCCTCATTTCATTTTATTTGTCAGTTTGTTTTCACAATAGAAATTACAGCTAGCCCAACATGACTGTAAAATTGAACTGTTTTTGATAGGTTGAGACAACCACAACTAGTAGCCTTCAATATTGACGAAGCTAACTGACAATGAAGCACTTCACACTCTAGAGGTTAACCTTGGTTACATTTTTCTTCTAGGCACCATATGCAATGACGTAATCGATGGTGGAATGCCACTGCGCTTTCTCTTTAGCTCTTTCAAGTTCTGTCACCTTTTTGTACTTCCAATTTCTTCTATCTGCTGGTTTAAACTGGTTTGGTCTACTGATTTAACCCAGTTGACCTCATTCTTTCAACGTTTATGGTTAGTGTTGGGTCCTCAAGCCCATTGTGTCTTAAAATAAGAATCATCAGCATTCAGACCGTACCACAACAAAGCTTCAAACTAGTCTGGATATTTGGTGATGTGTTTCTTAGGATGCTATCGAGTTTTGAAAGTTTTTTTTATCCCAGTTGTGCATCTTGAAACGTCTGTAATTGTGATTGCTGTTCTGACACTTTTCCTGGAGTATATTAAGACGTTCGAAAAGGTGAGCGATACGTCTCACTTTTTATCAAATAAATCACCTACAAATTCAAGAAAGCAAAACTTTATTTCGACATGACTTGTTTGTCCAGTACTGTGTACTCATCACCTTCTTACATTCTGCCTGTCTTTCATCAATAGTAGCATCTCTTTCTTGAGCCATGTTTTAATCGTGTTCCTTTCTTCGGTAAAATAATCCTTTAACTGCCTTCACTTTGTTTCTTCGCCAACAAGGCTCTCCTTAAACCTGTTCTTTACCTTTGAGACTTTGAGAGTGTGGTGCTGCTTTGTATGCACTTTTACAATTTACTCTTTCTTCACCATCCTCGGTTTGCACTATTGTATGGATGTATGTTTGCGCCCAAAAACCTGCCCCCGGGTATGTTTTTACCTTTTAAAGGTCTTTTGTACCTCTCTTTTAGGGATCGTTAACAAATGACGTCAACCACTTTTCACCATTTTTTAATGCCCCTCCCCCTCTTGTCAACTTTTGGATTTCTGACCCCCCTAAAGTTGACGTCAATTTTGTACACTTTTTCCTTGAACTTTTTCAGCAAATGACGATAAAATATTGACAATAAATTCTTAATTTATGGGTTTCTGACTATTTAGGGGTTAGACGTTTGAGGCAGGGGTGATAAAAGTACCTCCGAGTGAAATGTAAAACGTAAAAGAAAAAACGATTGCGTGAAATATCCTTTCAAGTGAACCTCTCTGTTTTTCACACTTTGAAAAAATTTTCAATTTGCAAATATTCACATCAAATTCTACTCGTGAGGTAAAATCGTCATCATGTCTGCTCTGTTCAGCCTCTGCTTCACCCACATCACTTTCACTCCCATTTAGATTCCTGAACATATGCCCGTCACTACCTCGGGCAGGTCTGTTGTTGAATGGACACAACAGCCAACAATTGAAGGGAGGGTACTGACATGGTGAAAAGGTTGTTTATAAACTCCCAAGTGAGTTAAAGGAAGGTTTAAGCTTTCAGAATTATTGACCTTTTTAAAAGAATGACGTCAACTTTAACCCTCCCTTCAACACCCTACTCAAAATATTGTCAACTTCTGCCAACATTTAGGTACCCCCTCCCCTTCTAAGTGGTTGACGTCGTTTGTGAACGATCCCTTACGGCAATAAAATCATTCTGATTTCTTAAATGGTCTCCATGACCCTTCAAAGTGCACAATCTTTGAGCCACTTGCTCTTGATGACCACTGGACGTGTTTTACCTCCATCAATATCCAAGCACACATTTGGATACATTCAGTTACATCAACAGGCTCACATTTCTTTCATGTTTGTCTCCTCCAGCGTAGGTCACTTAGTTTTATCCATCATAGAATTATTTTTTCTCTACTCGAGGTAACCGCTTTCCTCTGCTACACGCCAGACCATACTTTCAGGTCGCCTGTGGCGCCCAATTTACTTTAAACGAGAAATGGGTTGCGCCCATATGCAACCTTCTAAAAAGGTTAGGCAAACGGCGTGTAAGTCAATCATTGACCAATGTTGCTTAACTGTAATTAAAACAATAATCAGTAACTCTGCTAATCTCTTTGTCTTTACCCATATTGGTTTTTTCCCCTTTTCCCTGCTGCATTAAGTACCCGCTTCTATATACTTTTCTGTCAGTCTTGTTTATCTTTACGGAAATCCTTACCGTAATCTCCTGTTGAGGAAGTGAAAGGCAAACAGAGGTGTGACCCTAGTGTAATGCTCCTTAATTTTAGCTGACCATTAAATTGGGAATACTTTTCCCCAACATTGTAGCGATGGTCGAATAACGGCGATGTAGTCCAAGCGTAAACAGTTTTAACACGCGAACCTGATTTCGACTGCCACAACCAGTTTTTATGGGTCAAATGCGCGAATAGATCAGCCTGTTTTTCTAGTTCTGCTTAAGGTGCTAGCAATTGCTAAACTACATCAAATATTCATGCCAGGGTCTTAAAGCCTAATGATCTAAATATAAAAAGATCTAGTTCAAAGCCAACCGAAAAGGCTTGGGGTAAGGAAAGAAAAATATGAAACAACAGCTTAGACCTTACACTAAACATTCAATAAACATTCTCATCTAGGCTATATACCATTTTCCTATTTACAATGTAAGTTTTCAGCAGTAAACAAACACCACTTATTTGAAAGAATTACTCATTTATCCTGCAATCCACAAAGCTGTGAAATCAATTAAAGAATTTTGTCTTTCACAATTAATCATAAGAATTAATTGACAACCAAATCCAGTATACATACTTTCTATAATGTGCCTAGTGAATTCAATTTTTGACCTATTTATCCTTGGGTTGCCTAAAGAAAAATCCGAAAGCCAAAATGCAACACTGTTATTTTCTAATGGATTAAATACAAAATTGATACAGTAAGAGCTTTACAACATTTACAATACGTAAAGGAAGTTTTCGATTTTTATGAATAACAGTGAGTAAAATTTACGCTGCTGCTGCCTCTTTGCCTCCGTGGTTTATGCAGCTTCCACCATTGGCTAAGGCAACTCGTGACTGCGTTTCTCGTCCTAGCAGCTTGGAAATCCATTGACCAACTTCAACAAGCTTGTTCAGATCAACACCCTATAATAAATCCAATCAAATATGTTACATGTAGTTTCAAAATGGACTCCCACTTAACTTGTCATTTACCATTAAAATACGAGTCACTGGCAAGCTAATTATATGTTATACACGTCTGTTAGGTCCCTTCAACATTTACTCTTAAATGGGGTCAGAGAAGCGAGTAAATGAAAACTAAAGGATAAAAAAGACCTGCAACCCCCCCTTCTCCTGATATCTATACAATTCCGTTTTCATTTTGTTGGTTGGCGGCTAGTTTCCCATGTTCACTTTCCTCGTTTTCTTCAGGTAAGTTTTCATACAGTTTCTTATAAATCATTCCATGAATGTAGGATTTTTTCCTCGGCCCGTTAGATTAGCTTCTGAGTTCTTTCCTCCATCATATTTCTCCCCATATCTCTTCTTCACACTTAAAACACTTAATGAAATTATGCCTTGAACGGCTCATTACTCTCCCCCCCCCCCCCAAAAAAAGCCCCATCCAACGTGCTAAGCAGCACACAATATTTAGATATCACCATCAGTGACATGCATGCTCCATTGGTACCTTGTCGCAAAACCGTTTATGCTACACTTTAAAATCACACGTTTTATGGGCTTTTTAACATTTTTGATTACACAGGGGAACGATTTTTTGGGACTCTCATGTTTTCTTTAAAAATAAAAGTGTTTCTGAACCAATTTTTCGTGCTGAATGCAAAAATGATATCCATTTGTTCCCATTCACGTCTAGTTTTTTCTGCCCATGCTACACCTAGTTTTCATCAAAAATTTTGATTTAGCATTGGGAAAAACTTTCTTCTGGTCATGGGATGTCCTTTCAAACCATAAAGAGGGCTAAAATGTGATTGTTGCCATTCTTTTTCGTCTGATTGATGCTGATATTCTGATTGAGTCGCAATTGACCTCTGAATTTCTTTGGTTCCTTGTTAATCCTTTCATGGGGCCATTCACATAGTATGCAAGCAGTTTTCCCTATTATCGCTAATTGGCTGAGTATTTACAACCAGGTGACATTTCAGTCAGTCAGTCATTCAGTTGCATTTTTTGTGGTTTCCTGTTTCCACTTGAGATCTGAGAAGAGATGGATCGGTTGTGTTAGTGTGACAGTTGTCAACAGAGTTTGTTCTTGAGAGGCTATTTTGGCAACATAATGCAAATACTCCTTTGTCAGTGGTCTTCAGCAATTTGTGAATAGTTTGCTGCTTGAAATTATTCAGCGATTTATTTGTGATGCAGATTGAATATGGCAAGCAGACGAAGGAGGTGTAAAAACGACCCAAATTCTTTCTGTTATATTTGTGGACAATTCACGTTTCCATCTCAAAGAAAGCCAATCTCGGATTTCGTTAAAAAGGCATATCTGGCATACTTTGGTGTTCTACTTGCTGATCAGGACAAAAACTGGGCTCCACACAAAGTTTGCAATTCCTGTGTTACCAGATTACGTCAATGGACAGAAGGGAAACGATCTCTTAATTTTGGAGTGCCAATGGTTTGGCGAGAGCCAACAAATCATGTTGATGATTGTTATTTTTGTGTGGTAAAGACATTTGGATATAGTGCCAAAAATAGGCATAAAATTGTTTACCCTAGTGTACCATCAGCAATTCCACCAATACCACATTCAAATGAGCTTCCACAGCCAATTTTTCATGGGCTACCTAGTGATGATGCCCTCCAGAAATCTTTTCATTCTCTTCTTCCTGTGAACTGTACAAGACATGAAGGTGAAGACATAGACATAAAACATTTATCGGAGAGTCAAAATGACAGTGATGATGCTGACTTTGGTGACATACCAGCTGCAAGTTTGACCTCATCAACTCAAATGGAATGCTTTGATCACAGTGAAATAAATGATCTTGTCCGTGATCTTGGCTTATCAAAGAAACTGGCTGAATTGCTAGCTTCTCGGCTTAGCGAGAAGCACCTGTTGAAGCCGGGTGTCAATGTTTCATTTTATCGAAATAGGGACAGGGAATTTAGACATTATTTTCAAGAAGATAGCATGTTTGTCACTTGCGTAGACATCAAAGGACTGTTATCAAAATTAGGTGTTGCGTCCTACAACCCTGATGAATGGAGGCTCTTTATTGACAGTTCCAAAAGAAGCCTCAAATGTGTTCTCCTTCATAATGGTAACCTGTATGGGTCAATCCCTATTGGCCATTCCGTGACAGCCAAGGAGAACTATGAAGCCGTAAAGAAGGTGCTCGAACTAATACACTACGATGACCATAAGTGGATCATCTGTGTCGACCTGAAAATGGTAAATTTCTTGCTGGGACAGCAAAGCGGCTTCACCAAATTCCCATGCTTTCTATGTCTGTGGGATAGCCGTGCAAAAGACAAGCATTGGGTGCAACAGGAATGGACAAATCGCGATTCTCTTGATGTTGGGCTGTCAAATATCATAAATCAGCCATTAGTAGATCGCCAGAAAATAGTCTTCCCACCACTGCACATTAAATTGGGGCTGATGAAACAATTTGTTAAAGCCCTTAACAAAGAAAGTGATTGTTTCAAGTACCTTCGACGATCTTTTCCTGGCCTTAGTGAGGAAAAATTGAAGGCTGGAATATTTGACGGCCCCCAAATCAGGAAAATGAAGAATGACAAACAGTTCCCTTTATCAATGACTGTTTTGGAGAGAACTGCATGGGACACATTTGTCAGTGTTATTGATAACTTCCTTGGCAAGAAAAAGTCTGTAGACTACAAAGACCATGTCAAAAATATGTTGAAAGCATTCCAGAAATTGGGCTGCAATATGAGTATTAAGGTCCATTTTTTGTTCAGCCACTTGGACAGATTCCCTGATAACCTGGGTGACATAAGTGATGAACAAGGTGAACGGTTCCACCAAGATATTAAAGTGATGGAACAGCGATATCAGGGCAGATGGGATGTAAATATGATGGCTGATTACTGCTGGTCTATTAAGAAAGACTACCCAGACATCAAACACAGAAGGAAGTCAAGGAAAAGGAAATTTCTTCCTTAGTTAACTGTAAAAAAACTTTTTGTAAGTATTTTGTTTTAATTTTTTAAAAGTCTCTTGTTCATTTTTCCTCTCGTTTGGTTTGCTTGAATTTATTTGCATACTCTTTCACATGACAACAAGATCAGGCGCCAACTTTGCCTTAATTTTATCCTATTCTGTACGGTGCATTTTTGGTCAGCGAATATATGGGCACAGATTCTGCCCCCTAAAATCTTAGGATCTATTCTAGCTGCAGTCTTGAAACTTGGAAAGGTGGCAGAAGAACAATGCTCCAAAGAAATTAAAATACAAATTTTTGGTGATGATGTCATCAGACGATCGGTGACATCATATTTATTGGCCATTGGAATTTGGCGATTTTGGCCAAAATATTTAAATCGCAGAATGAACCAAATTTTTGTACAGAATGACCCTGAAATGAATCTGATCACCTTTTAAATGCATTTTTCAATGAATGATGAAAAAGAATGATGCCATCAATTTCACAGTCAAAAAAATCACATGTTGGCCGAGTGCCAACTTTGAACAAAAGTCCGGTGACAAAACGGCCATAAACTTGGACTGGGTCATCAGATACGCTTGAAAATTACAGTAAAACTGTAAAAATATGCCTCGATAAAAGTCAAAAAGCTTTGAGTTCACAGCTGGTTCCATTTGGAAAATATTCGGGAGAAAACCGAGACGGTGCCGCCAACCACCATACGAAATAGGGTTGAGCAAAAAAAATAGAATCATATTCCACAAAAACTAGACGTGGTTGGAACAAATGGATATCATCTTTGGATTCAGCACGAAAATTGGTTTAGAAACACTTTTATTTTTAAAGAAAACATGAGAGTCCCAAAAAATTGTTGCCCTGTGTTATTTAATACTGGGTATAGACTACACAACAACACAGTAATCGTTAGTAAAACTCCTGATCAACATATATAAAATAATCTACATGGGAATTTTGTTGGAGGCGGTTAAACGTTTTTTCTCTTCCAGCCTGGCACATAAGAGTGTCGGTACCAAATTTATCTAGCAAATTACCTGCTCTGCAATTTGAAACGTTGCAAATGACCAAATCGAGGTCGACAAATATGTTTATCCTACCGTTTTCATCCCTATTCCTTCCAACATGTATACAGTATCCTCTGTTGAAACATTGCCAGATGCACCTTTGGCATATGGGCAACCACCAAGGCCCGCAACGGAGGCATCTACAGATCTAATGCCCATCTGTAAATATATAAAATCGTAACAAATTTGGGGTATGTACTTAAATTACAAATAGTAAATTGTGACTATACCAACACCCATACAATAAAACTGCAGTGACATCGAGATACATACAATAAACCTTCGTCTTCAAATTTCACAATCTCTAAAACTGACATCGAATACTTTTGAGTCGAAAAACAATTTCCTAAGAATTGTGCAATTCTTGACATATGTACACAACGTACGAGATTACGGAAAGTCTTCGTTTCCTGGTTCTGTAAAAAATGTCACTTTGTTGCGTAACAAAAATAGCGTGCTTTTTCAAATGCTATTAAAATATCATATTATCCCTTGGCTTCATGAAAAACTTCTTATGGCAATGAAGCTTGAGAACCAAAATCACCTAAATCATCAAAATTTATCTAGCACTTGATCATCATCTTCTCCATAATTTCATAGGTCTTGACAAGTGCCGGAAAGTTAGGTCTATCACATACTTCGATTCAGCGGGCAATGGCAAAGTAAACTAGTCTCATTTTCAACAGCATCAAAGTGGCACAAACAAATGGTTGCAAGTGTAGCACCTTTTAGTGACGCTCGATTCTAACAAATACTGCCATACCGAAAAAGGCATTAGCTTCAAACCTCGGAGAAAATCCCGGTTATTCTGTAATAATATATTTATGTGTATGCTAAACAGCTCGGGCTCCTTTCCTACTGTGACATCATGGGTTTTCTTCCTGTTAACTTATTTTATCTTCTGTTTTTCAAACGAACTCTGAAATGAGTTTTCTATTAACATGTAACAACAAAGTGGTCGTCACTTTCGATGATTATCATTCGATTTGGTTTATCTTCTTTGAAAAAGGGAACTTACAAGTTAATATTAAATGACGCAAATATCCCTGAAGCCATTCAAAGCTGGTGGCATTCAGTCGCTGTTATGATTAGGGTGTCGTTACTAAGTCAATTGGTCCAATAAAATAAAATAATAATAAAAATAAAACAATAAAATGAAATAAAAATATTTAGTGGTTAAACAGCCGAATTAGAATTCAAATTCATTGACCATAAGTTTATTTGGTTGCCAGAACGCATACATGTTGTCGTTCTCGAGGATTATTACGCTTATCACAAAATGAAAATTTCCAACTACATTAAGGGCTTTACCTACCTGAACTGACATCAGGATATTTGCCAAAGCTTGGCCAAAAGTATCATGACAGTGAATTGCAAGTTGATTCGATGGAATGTCTTTGAGAACAGCATCTAGCATTGCCTTAATGGTTCCTTAAATATTAAAAAGTCAAAATAAAGCAGCTCAGTAGTCTATATATCCCAACGAGTGAAGCAGTTCAAATAATCAGGAGTTACCTAGTCCAATCAATCCCTGAGGGCCAAAAACACCAATTTTATATCATATTAATAATATTCAATACTCTGCCCATTATACTGTATTTGCCTTGGGCTGTTTGATACAGTTTGAAATACTACCTTCGCTAAAATTTACAACGAACAAGTATGAACTGCATTACATCGTACTGTAAATCTACTGGCCTGGGTTGCCAAATGTGCAAGGCTGTAGTAAAATTGTTGTATCATGTATTGAAGGGGATTTTTAGGGGATGCTAAAGTTAGCGTGATGCTTGCTCGGTGAAATTGCGTGTTATTTGGGTGTTGTAGTAAAATTGTTGAAATCTATCCTAAGAGTTTGCATTCTTACTGTATGTACTTTGAAGAAAATGTTTATGGTACCAACTGGTAATTATCTTACTTTGTCACTCTGAAAAATCGGACCAGATAGTGCCTATGCAAAACAACATTTCTGTGCCTTATTGCAAAATTAGCTTTTTATTAAAAATGGGCTTAAATTTAACATTGTTGCTGTTGTTGTTCTTTTTATCGTATCAATGGGTATTTTCTAATAGTGCAAAGCTACTTCACAAACGACCAGTTAAACTACTGAAGCGTTAGGGCTTAAACAGTTACAAAATTTTGTACCCAGGTTCCTAAAATCTAGTACCTAACCGTGACTGATTAACCGAGGGGTGACTAACCTTGTATGCCGTTTGGCGAACTGATAAAAAAATATCACTGTCATATACCAAACTTTGAAATGCGCAATGACTTGTCAGTGGTGGCATCCTATCAACATTGGTTAGTTGGATTTTGACTTTAGTGTATATAATCGGAAAAATAAAAAACACATGCATTCATGCATACAGACTACCTATAACTGCTGGATATCACTTAGGCAAAACCATAAGTAAAAGACTCTTAACGTGAACTGTGATGCTGTACCGTCTATGAAAAGGTAGTAGTTTAACCTCTTTTTTCAAATAAAAGTTTCAAAACATAGTCCTGCATGTTTGTCTTGCATCCTACAATTTAAGGCTCCTCAGACTCCTAAAACACATTTTGTAAATATACTCAATAGTCTGTCATTCCAGAATCCACATCATCATCATCATATTTGGTTTTACGTCCATTTTACATGCTGGGGTGTGTGGACGGTTCAATAAAATGGGCTTCTGGGCCAGTCTGTCCTTTACTAGATCTTTGGTGACACCTTTTTGCTTCAAATCCGATTTGATTACTTCCTTCCATGTTTCCTTTGGTCTCCCTTTCATAAACAGCACCTTCGGTTTTCATTAATATGCACTTCTTCACCCAATCATCGTCATCTTTTCTTTCCACATGACCAAACCAACAAAGTCGTCTTTTCTGCATGCACTCATTGATGCTATCCAACTTTACTCTTTGGTTGAGATCCATGGAGCTTGGCCTGTCCTTCAGGGTTACATTACACATCCACCAAATCATTCTTATGTCATTTCTTTCCATGCAGCTCAGATCTTCAGGTTTCACTGGCCATGTTTCGCTCCAATACATCGCAACACTCCGTACACATGCCTGGTAGACTCTGCCTTTGGTTGGAAAAGATAGAACTCTACTGGTTAGCAGTGGCAATAGTTCACGGAACTTACTCCATCTGCTCCTCACCCTTGCAGTCAAACTTGCATCCGCCCTTCCACGGGCATTTATGGTGTCACCAAGGTAACAGAAGGTCTCCACCACTTCAATTTCTTCACCATCAAGATGCACACCAACTAGATTAAATCTGTATTCACAGATCATCTGGATCAGAATTGGATTAAACCTCCATTGGCAGGCCAAGGCTTTACTGATACTGATGTTCGTATCACACTTCGTGTTTCCTCTGTGGTTTTCATTAAAAATATAATTACATAAACAGTAGCAGATTACCGGAAAGCTCGATGTTTCGCGATGGAAGGAAAGGGCACTTTTGCTGATGGCAAAGACATGTCAGGGATGACCAAGTACCTTTTTGCATCGTCTGCCATACAAGTATACTACTTGGCATTATCATTCCACTTCAGCGGACTATTCTGAGCTTTTGTGGCTTTTGCCACACAGTGCTAGTACTAATTTGAAGCGGCCTTGCACACAATCTGGCTCAACCTCCAGGCATGCCTAACAGCGATTTCTGAGGGGCATTGCAACTGTTCTTTTGATTTGTCTTTCACTGACACCATCATGTTCTGCTTGTTTGCTATGGGCCAGGCTTCCAGCTTCACTGCCACTCATAATAGCTCAATCTGTGTCTTATGACTAGCAATGTGGCATGTAGAAATTTGAGTTTCTTGTATCTTGGGTCAAAGGCTGTGGCAATGACGGGAATTTTGAACCAGCAGTTCAACATGACTTCGCAGACAACTTGTCACGCCTCAAAACACTAGTCAACCTCGGATGTTACGAAAGGATTTTGAAATAGTCCTATTGTGAGTGCAATGATGCGATTACACGTTGGGTACTCCTTGTGCAAAAATAAGATTAATACGATTTGAATAACAAGATCTCATAAGATTTGGGATTGTGAAAATTCTAATAGAGATGATTATTTGACATTACAGAAAAATGAAAAAAAAGTGCACCAGCTGGGTATGGTCAAGTGCCTATGGCTATTAAGGTACAGTGACCATACGTCCTTTATTTCCATGCATGTAACTGTTTTGCCACTGTAAGAAGTCTGATAAAATCAGTCCTCAGGACTCGAAGCCGGTAGACATGTATTACTATATAGGTATAGAATTACGTTAAAGCTAGCACATTGTGTTGTTGAAGTGACCAAGCATGCCCCATGCCCTTCTGTGACATCATAGCATCAGCCCTCAATTATGACCTTTTAATTTTGCCAAAGTTATCTGGTCACAGTATATTAAGGCCACATACTAAGACCAAAGCGCAGGTGAATGGATAATATCAAGGAGGACATGGCAGAGAAAGGACTGAAAAAAGAAGATGCACAGGACCGGACGAAGTGGAGGAGTAAAATTCACTCCGACGACCCCTAACGGGAAAAGTCGACTAAAAGTGAAAAAAGAATACTCTACCAACTGAGCTATCGACGATAAGTGTCTAACCTGAGATTTTTGCAACCATACCTTTAACCTGAAAGAGCCGTTATTTCCGCCCGGCCCTACTGTTGGGGATCCATCCTAATCAGGCATATTCCCTTCCAAAGAAAGGCAGAAACCCAGTTCGCATCACACATATTTCTTATTTCTCTAGGACTTTTAATAAAATAACAGGCAAAGAGCTAAATAATAAAAAGAGAATAAATGAATGAATAAACATATGAACGGATGGAAAACTTCGTGACAATGTTAAATAACTACTGCTTAATAGCAGCTTGTTTTTAACCATACTAATAATACTCACGCACTGCAA
Source organism: Morbakka virulenta (assembly GCA_003991215.1). NCBI lineage: Eukaryota > Metazoa > Cnidaria > Cubozoa > Carybdeida > Carukiidae > Morbakka > Morbakka virulenta. The sequence goes on along the minus strand of RDPX01000523.1, from coordinate 187,799 downwards.
CTGTTTAACACCCTTTAGGAATTACTTGAATACCTTACCTGGGGTACCCACTCCAATTGTGTCTCCAAGTGATACTTCATAACATCCTAAATCAATCATTTTCTTAGTAACCTGTTGGTTTTTAGTTTAGGAAAGAAAACGATAAAAGGCTAGATTAACCTGGTCTTGTTTACTTTTCTGGTAAACAAACACAAAATAAAAACATTTTTAAACACAACTTTAAAAGGCTACCAATTAATGTGTCAATATTATTAAGATGCTCAAGCACCTATGAAAAAATTGTGAAAGTTCCATGGGAAAACTCCACGAATTTTTTCACAGCTTCCTCCTCACATCACAATGCCTAGTAAGCTGGTCCAAGTGACAAAAGTATATTAGAAACTAAAGTGTAGGTTTTAGACAGGCACATACTGGGCCAACTCTGCTGTTTGTACAACAACTGTTTTCCAAGATGGAAGGTGCAAAATAGCCTCCTTCCAACTAAAGATGCAAAATAGCCTCTTTCCGATAAAATGGGCAAGATANAAAGGCTACCAATTAATGTGTCAATATTATTAAGATGCTCAAGCACCTATGAAAAAATTGTGAAAGTTCCATGGGAAAACTCCACGAATTTTTTCACAGCTTCCTCCTCACATCACAATGCCTAGTAAGCTGGTCCAAGTGACAAAAGTATATTAGAAACTAAAGTGTAGGTTTTAGACAGGCACATACTGGGCCAACTCTGCTGTTTGTACAACAACTGTTTTCCAAGATGGAAGGTGCAAAATAGCCTCCTTCCAACTAAAGATGCAAAATAGCCTCTTTCCGATAAAATGGGCAAGATAGCCTCCTTCCATTAAAAGATGCAAAATAGCAAGCTTCTAATAAAAGGGGACTTGCAAATTGCACTGGCAAAACACACCTAAATCAGAAAACTAAAGGAAAAAAGTCGCCAGTTTTGATGCATAACCACGGCTGGAAAAAGTGATTGCTTTGCGCGACTATTATAAACCTCAGTGGAATGACAAATTTCCATCATTAAAACACGGGTCTAATTAGGAAAGTTAAGACAAGCAATATCCTAAATTATTTCGCAAAATCCTGTCAAATTAATTTATACTTATTAAGGTTTCAGTCTTTATATGTAGATTTCAACATTTAAAAAAAGTTAATGACAAAATTTTCTGGTACCTCCAACATTACAGTAGCGTTATAAATATTTACAGTGAGAAACACCTTAATTTCCAGTACAGCTTACCAAGTGTAAACTTTGTTGATAGTAGTGTGAACTGAAATAATTGGAAGTAATTCATGAATTAGTCCTATAAAAACATAATTGCGTGCCTTTTACGTAAATGCCTAAGAAATCATAAATTGCATTTTCGATATGGTATCTCCTATAAAAAATAAAGATAAACTTTAAATATATACCTTTAATACTGCCTTCGGGTCAATATAGCCCTCGTATGGACAGCCAACAACACAAGAGACATACCTGGAAAAAATTGTTTGTTTTATTGATAGTTGAAAACCAAAACTTCTCCTTAGTGTAAATAAAATACAGGGATTTTTGTAGTTTTCACAAGGCTGGTTAAAGTCTGGGCAACCTATTTTTCCCAGAAGACCCGATTTCTTTTGCTGGAGTTACGCCAGGCCGAAACTAATAATAGCAATAAATTGAAAATCCTACTTTGCGGTACGTAGTTAAATACTACTTTGTGTACTCATTAATAATCGCGTATAATCAACTCTGATACATCGAATTTTCTGTTATAGCGAATTTAGAAAAAACTTCCTTGAAATTCGTTGATCAGAGCTACACTCTAATACTAAAAATACATAGCTCTTTAACATATATATATATATATATATATATATATATATATATATATATATATATACTGATGAGCCCACAAAGGGCAAAACAGTACTGTCTGCAGATTGAGTATATATATATATATATGGTATTAGAATGTAACACTCGGAGCCAAAGATGGTGTTGATTAAATTAATAACCATGAGGAAACGACACATACATAAAGAAGCAGCAGGTCAATACGAAAGACAACAAAACGAGCAACACAGACACACACAGACACACACTAGATGTATATATCAAGAATGGCAAAGAAGAGAATAAAATTATGATCGACTGAAATAAAAGTCTGGTGGTAATTACAGAAATTATGGATCATGGATATGATATAGTCTGGTCACCGAAGGATCAATACCTGAAGTGTCTTTATTTGGGCCTCAGTTAATATATATATATATATATATATATATATATATATATATGTATATATATGTATGTATGTAAGGTGAACGACAAAAAAATCAACAAAACTAAATTTAGAACTGTCAGTTTCATGTTTTCACAATCGTCAGCTAAAGCAAAATATCTGACGATTGTTAAACATGAAATTGACAGTTCTAAACTAAGTTTTGTTGATTTCTGTCGTTCACCATATGATAGCTCTAATATTCTTATATTATATTATTGACCACTGTCGATAGCTAATAATTACCTCGATACAGGTATATATATATACGAACTGAGGCCCAAATAAAGACAATGTCAGGTATTGATCCTTCGGTGAGCAGACTATACTATCATCTAATTTTCTTTCATTCAAGTGTCTGTTTTGCCAGGTAAGGAACCAAGACTCCTTTCCTAATACAGACACTTGTGGGGCGTTTCTGCTACTGTTTACATGCACTGAACCCAATCTCGCTTAAGATCTTTTTCATAAGATCATGTCAGCATTTTTTATTAGGTAACACTTTGCACCCAATAGAATCTAGTCTGAGGAAGAGATTCTGCATGGATTTGTAGGAAGAGATGTTTCTCCATATTTATCATCCCAAGCAAATTACCAAGGAGAACACGAGTAAAACTGGTACAGCTGACTAAGAAATAACAAGACAAATGATTAAGATCATAGTACTGAAGAAAGATTAGTTATCAAACTGGTAAAAAAAATCCTAAGAGACATGTGGGCCAACTATAACAGCCTAAGAAACGCGGACTACAAAGTAGTTAGGGGTTCTAATTGCCCTGTGTAAGAAAACAACAAAAGCACCGCACCTTTTAATGTATTAATATTTCCCCGTTTGATATATTAGGGTTCCAAGTTAGATTGTTACTACCACCTTGTAGACTCGGGTGATTTCTAAGACTAGTGAGGTTGCAAAGCTGGCTGTACACAGACACAGAAAAAACTATTTTCTTCAAGAAATCAATGGCTGAGTTACCACAGTTGTTATCAGAGTAAACATACTATGATAATATTATCAGAAAGTAAATAAATTAGAACCTTTAATAATTACTTAATGACATTAATATGAAGTAAAATACATCACTATTGTCAAAGCGCTACATTTAGTAGCTGATGGCGATAATCAAGGATGTTAAATTATGCAAAGTTTTTTATTTGTCTCTTAATATACAGCTTAATATCATTATACAAGAATGAAAAATTGAAACTGCAAGGAAGCAGATTTTTTTGGTATCTACTTATTTTATTTAAATATGGGTTTTTTTTCTAAGAGAATCGCTTTTAGAAACCAAATTCAGCTTACCTTTAAAGATATTTAATTTGCCTTAGTAATTAAATGTGTGTATACCAAATTAGAGCAGAGTTTTAATGCCAATAATAAAAACTAATTGGCCTCTAGGTAGCCCAACAGTAAGACCAAGGCAAGTAATCTTTTTAAAATAGTTCTTTCCCCCCAAATTTTAGTCATAAAAAAGGTTGCAATGGGAATTAACACTTTAGGGATCATAATCACCGTTGGAAGGATATGGAAAGCCTTATAAAAAGTTTTGATTGTATGTCACAAAAACCGGTGTTATATTTTTACATAGCATGTGTTGGCAATATGAACAATCACTTTCAATGGTGCAATTGATCGAATTTACGGAATATAAAGTGTTGCTGTTCAAGAAGTACCTCTTCCATTATGATAAAATGTATGAAGTTGTTAACTTCATACAGTCAATCTGTTTCAATATATCTTCTGGCTCTATAAACTAAAGTAATAAACCATACAGAACGTATGTTAAATCAGAGTTAAGCACATACCCTCGAATTTTCATGTCATTGTATTTCGCTGCTCTGCACACATCTTGAAATCTCTCTAAACTTTCATCAATTGAGCAATTGATATTCTTCCTAAAATAACATCATGCACTAATTAAAAACATGATTTGGATACATGTTGTAGATAAATGAAGTACAGCTACTCAAAAAACTGTTATTTTGTTTACCCTTGGAATCATCAATAAACATACCCGTAACCACTGTTACGTGATATTTGACTGTAAACTCTATCGAAGTCCAAACGCATTTGGTTACCATTTTAATCAAAGCCACACTCTTTCTGGTTAAATCTGTAAAAAAGGTTAAAAATGGACTACTAAGCCCCTTAATGTTATTCTTAGTGGTTATTTAAATCTATCTAAGTGAGCAGTCAAAGAAGCACAGATTCATCTGGCTTTGTATTGACAAGCCAGATGAATATTACCAGTGTCTGCTAAGCTACCTTCACCTTTTAATACAGAAATCTACACACTGCTGGGTATGCTAATAAAAAAACCAAATTTTTATTTAACAAATATTTCTTCTTACGAAAGCTTTCTGTTGTCATTGGTCACTACAGAGAAGCCTTTTTGCTCGAAATTGCGAGCCTTGTGCATTCTCTCTTCGTACGTTCCTCTCCACCACGTCTATTTTGCTTTTGCTAATCCACCTGTGGTTGGTCACGCTCTTCTTCTCATTCCTGGCAGCCCTAAGCTCAATATCCGTTTTCTCCCTTAATTGTCTCCTCTCTTCTTGAGGTATCTGTAGACCTCACTCATTCACTTTCTTTGAAATGTCAGCCTGGACTTTTTCTATCGGAAATGCATTTCTTATCTTCACTATCGTAGATCAGTTAAGTATTACGATATCAACAGCCTCCAGCTGCTTTTCCAAGCCCTCTTGTTGTCTCAGTTCCATGCGACAGTGATGGCCTGAGGACCATTCATTATACTTTCCCCCTCGCTTTCACTGGCACTCTTCGTTTACAAATTAAAATTGTTCTTACACCGGTTCCACACAACCTGGTTTTTGTTTTTCACTTCTAAAACAATTTTTCCGTTACCTCGTATCGCTGATCCGTGACCGAGGTACCCCAATGCAGCTACCTCTGAAAATCCTCACCAGTGATCAACATTGGTGGAAGAAACTTGCTTCTGTTGATACATATATTCTCCGTTTCAGCCCGGCTGACACTCGGCCCATTTTCCTTCAGGGTTTCACTTTACCTCTCTAAACTCTTTTCCATACACCGTTCCCAAATATCTTTTTTGGAAGTCTTTTCCTACTTGCGTCGGTTAGTATGTCCATGACTACAGCAAACAAGAATAGACTTGAAGCAGAGCCCTGATGAAGGCCAACCTTAACCCCAAATTGCTCAGCCCTTCTCGCCGCACATTTAAGCAATGTTTATCGTCTTATACACAGCCAAACCTGTGCTAGTGGTCAGATGTGATCGGTGGTCACCTACCGTATAAGGCCAGCTTATTTCCATCCAATGGATTTTAATATACATTGCACCTGAGTTAAGCAGTCACCTGTGAAACGCGGCCAGCGGTCACGGTTTCTGATCCCAAGCCAAAAATTTATACCATGTTTAACGGTTACAGACAAATCACAATTCAAAATGTGCCGAAAAAGGAAATCTCTAAGGGCTCGAAAACTGATCCTTGTACAACTACCCCCTGACAGTGCAAAAAAAAAAAAAGGCTAAAATGCTCTTTTACTGTGTAATGTAAGAGACTTGTTAAAGATTGACAAAGCCTTTGTCATTTGTGACAGCATGATGGACTGGTAATGCAATGTCCAGGATATCATAAAGGATGCAAGCGAGGGTAATTGTGATGCCGCCAGTGAAGAAGATAGTCCTCAACCTCCAAGAAAAAGTGCAGATTGGGAGGTTAGTGAATGCTTTGTCAAATAAAGACAGCAAGCTCTACAGAAAGTGCATACTGAAATGCTGGATAATGTAATGGCAAGAAATGAGGTGTATGTAAATGGCCATATTCAGGAATATCACCAAAAAAGATTTGCTTACAAATTAATTACATTTATTGTACACTGCATACATTTTTATGAAATAGTCACACTAAAATATTGCGTTCTGTTAATATGTTTACGTCTGAACTGAACAAACATCTATCCTCTCCCTCAAGCAGCCATCTGACCTTCAGTAGCCACTTGAACCACTTTCTTTAACTGGCTGCTTAAGACAGGTTGACTGTGTATGTCCTGCACGCTCGTGAAATACTTCTCCTTAATAGCTCTTTTGCCTCACACAACATTAAAAGTTTCCTAGGGGAACTTTTAAATTATATGCTTGGTCTACATCAATGCTCTCTGTGTGTGTCCCTTGCGATACTTCTCTGCTGTTATGAGATGTGCGAAAACGGAATTCGTTGTTTTCCTTTCTAGTATAAACCCTAAATACTTCTTACTGATCCCAGTTTCTCTTCCACCTATAACTTGCCAATTTTTCAGTACCAAAAACTACCTGAAAAAAATAGATACGTTCTGAAGAAAGCAAATAACGCTTACTCTAAGCGGAACTCCTGGTCCCAGACACTGAGGTGGAGTTTCAGTGTGGACGTCTTTAGGTGTCAATCCTTCCGATGTCCCTTAAAAGCAAGAATATTATTGCATTTGTTTCTGTGGTTTGGTTGACGGAAGTCAGTAAGAATTGTTTGAATGCTCAGGTTTCGGCGATACATAGTTTCTTAAGGAACAAGAAATGCACTTTCATACACACACACACATATATATATATTATATATATTATATATATATATATTATATATATTATATATATATATATTTATTTATATAGTTTTGACGTCATTTTTACTCAGAAACCAGAACTTGAGCCACTTCTAAATAACTTTTTGAAGAAATATATGTACCTCGTGCTTAAATGCAATACTATGAAGTTGGGACAAAGAAATTTTCACCAACTAAAAGGCACAACTGTGGGAACCCCAATGATTTTTAGCTTTGCTAATCTCCTCATGGGTTCCTTTGAACATAATTTATTTAATAAATAAGAAACCCTTGATAGCAAAAGTCCATATATATTGCTCCGTTTGATATTTTCTTCTTTTGGCATCATGACCAATTATCTCTAGAATATTCTTAAACTCTTGGAATTATAACAGTGAAGAAATCCAAAACTAAGTTTACTACATTTTTTTCTCGCGAGCAAGTTATATCTCTTAACACAACAATCAGATGGGAAAAGAGCACCCTGGGTACTTCCCTCCATGTAAAACCAACAGGCGCACACCAATATCTACGAAAAGATTCCTACCATCCACCTGCTCTTATTCGATTCTTGCCTCGTTTCCAATTTATACATAAACGACGAATCTGTACCTATCTTTCTGACTACCACTTTCACTCAAGTACATTTATTATCTACTTTGAAGCCAGGGAATAAAATCGACTAGCCCTTACGAAAATGGGTTGCTTCTTTGGGTCAAGATGATCTATTCTCAACCGACGACTGCTCCAACTCCTCAACAAAAGTAACTCGTATACCTTTTGTTCTTACTTGAGACCATAAATTTAAAGAGATTGAAAGTATTCTAATTGATTACTGATTATACTCAACTGAAAACAAAACCCTTAAAGATATCTTGATAAAATCTGATATTTCCCATTCTCCGCCAGCTAAATCTGAGAAATGCTTAGCATATCAACATCTATTTTGCCATACAAGTAATATCAATAGTGAGACCGATAAAATATAGTACGACCTTACTGGGAGATTGCCTTACACAAGAAGGAAATTGCTCTTCATCTAACATTCATGGTGTTAAATGCACCAAACACAGATTGATTTACGTATGCTACAGTACCCGTCAGTTACATCAGAGGATCTACTCTCACAAATCTGACATTAGAAAAGGGAAAATTACTTGTGAGCTCGTACGTTCCAATAGATTTGTTTTGAAATCTTTTTGAGAAAGATTTCAAGACAAATCTATTGGAAAAGAACATTAAAGGTGATTTTGCTGTTTTTATACATGCAGAGGTTAAACGGTTTACAAGAATTTATTCTGGTCGCCAATACGGACTTAACTCATCCTTGAGTGATCATGGGCAAGTTTATTTTTCTTGGTTTTAAACGATATATATATACATATATATATATATAAACTATAAATAAACTGGCAGATAGGTGCGAATGACAGGGTATCATGGAGGCGCTCTATTAGAACAAGCGATATGTCAGTCATAGTCGATTCGACTGATTGATGATGACATGATATGATATGATTTCAGTCACACAAGTACACACACACACACACACACACACACACACATACACACATGTGTGTATGTGTTTGTGTGTGTGACTGAAATCATTCTGCATGAAAATGTTCACGGATTTTTTCTATGCTAAATCAACTCTTTCTGGCAATATATCTGTGAAAATCATGCTACCTGTAGAGCAAATGGCAGTAACAAATAAGGAAAAACAATTTTGACCACCTATTTTATTGCACCAACTTCTTTTTTGCAGTAGTATTTCCTATTTTTTCGTTAATTCTAACATTTAAGGGGAGGTAGATAATTTCTCGCTATTTAAAAGTGTAACACATAGTGAGTATCATAAATACCACGAATATCATGTCAAAAAAAATATATCAAAATTCCAGTGAAAAACCATGGTCACTAATTTACATGGTTTGAAAAAACTCCATTTTAAGCCTTTGAGCTTTCTGGAAAGCTAGTACAAACCAAACTGAAAATATACCTGCACATTTAATCTCTTAGGCCAAGTTTAGTAATGAGAATAAAATTTAAAAAGTAAGGAATAATATTTTAGTTTACATTACACTTTTGAAAGACACAGTTCTCTAAGTGAGTACCTAGTAACTACTATCCCCCCCCTCCCCAACTCAACCTCTGGCAGGACCAAATGAATGCCTTGCAAATGAAAGATACATCTCTACCCTCCTCCCGTTTAAGTAAAGCATCATCCTGAGGTAACACACAATGAGATAGTCAAACTATTAAAGGAAAAAGTACTCCTTGAAAACTTCGTCGTACAGACCGTCTTTAAAAATTCTTGTATACAGTCGACTGGCACGTTTGCTTCCCCTAGAAAAAAATCATTGTACGGGTCAAAGGACTAATTCACAAACGAGGGCATTCTGTGCACTTAAAAATCGTAAATTCGTCTTCGCATATAAAACTGCTGTTATACTTGGCGTGATGCACCATCTTGTCACATAACTCTCCTTGATTACCTTTAGAGGCGAGTCTCTACTATGAATGGTGTTACTTTAGATTTAAGTCTGCAACCCTTCTCATGTCGGCTTCATATCCCAAGTCTTAGTTCTTTTAACTGTTATTAACACGGAAAGTGCAACGATTAGCTTTCTTTTCTTGTTCTATATCAATCTGTGCCATTTCAACGATCATAGCTTCTTCTTCGATCTTCTGTCTGACTTTGAACCTTTCCATGTAATTGTTTTTCTCCATTTTACTATCTAAACCTTTTTACGGCAAACTTAATTTTTTTCGTCTTAGTCTTTAACTCTACTTTCTTCACACTTCTTTACATTAAGTGGATTTACACATTATTTTGGGGCCTACCCTTTAAAAAGTGTATTTTTTGATTAATGACAAATGACCATGTCTAAAAATGGTGATACTTAGGGCAATAAGGCAATTAGCACAACCAAATGAATTTTGTCCTCTGTTCTGCCTCTATTCAAGCTGACCAGTTTCCTTCTGGTAAGGGGTAATCGACAAGCCTGTGTCTTCACTAGGGTCGGGGCGGTTACTATTGGTCATCTGACAGTGATTTTTCTCTTCATTTTTTGCAGTCTGTACTTTGAGAGGTTTGAGGTTTCCAGTTCTTTCACGGTCACGAAGCGCTCCCGTGATTTTTGACGCCCTCAATTTTTGCGACGGTTGCAAAGTGGATGCTTGGGATCAATTGTTTCTTTAATCTTTTCCTTCCGAGCTATGGCATCTCCACGTATAGCAGGTAGTGGGATGCTGGCTAGTCTATACAAAGCTGCCAAAGGTGTCCCTCTAGTGTCGCAGTGATTAATCGTCAGGTTTTATTTGGTTCAATATCTACTTATTTTGCATGGTATGATATTTCCCACACAGGAACACAATATTCTGCAGTGAAGTTACTTAGCGGAGAAGGCCGTTTACTTTAAGATTTTACATCTGCTCCCAGTTGACCTTTGCTATTTTGCTAAGGAGTTTATTTCTGGCGGCTACAATTCTTTTTTTGAGTTTACTCGCATAGTCAATGAAAGCCAATGTTCTATCAAGCGAGACATTAAGATAGACTGAATGCGGATAGTTTTCCAGCTCTTTGTTTGCCTTTATTATTTTCAACTTTTGAGGAACCGCGGCTTAATGGTTAGTGCAACTGCACCGTAACCAAGAATTCCAGGTTCGATTCCCCGAGCGGGCGACTTTGAAAATTCACAAAAGAAAAAGCCATTGGTTGGCGTCAGAAAGGGCATCCGGCTAAGAAATTCTTCACTGCCAAATTTGTCTCTATGAAGGGCACCGTCTGAGCCCCAGTTACTGGGTAAAAACAACGTTAAAAACAAACAAAAAAAACAAAACAACAAATTTTTGTCTGCTTGGTGGTTGTTCAAATGGAACGAGCATTCCTTGGTTTTCATGGGATTTGCTTTTTATGTAGTAGTCTTAGGCAGATGATAGTTCTCTTATCATTCAATCTTCAAAGGTCTCAAAGGGGCGTGACTATGTTGAAATGCAGAGATCATCAGCATATAAAAAGCTCCGGATGTCCCGGGATTGTGGTAGAACGTTTGTGTAGATATTAAACAATAACGAGGATAGGTAAAACCACTGTGGGAGACCATTTGTCTGTTCTCTCCACCTACTCTTTCTGTCATCCATATACTTGTTCTCAAAACTATCCTCTCAAAACCATCCCCTATAAATTGAGTAAGTCTCAAGACCTGACTACAGCATGATCGTCCAAGTCGAAAGCCTGCTTGATCTAGCGCAAAATGCTCCTTTGTGATGGGTGATAGATGGGACATCATCAAGCGTTTATATAGCTTGTGGGTGATCGATGATCCAAATTAGGGATACTGGTTGATAGCTCTTAGGTTAGCTTGGATTTTTACCAGGCTTGAGAAGAGCCATAACTATATCATTTCTCCATATTCTTGGAATTTGATAAGTTGATGGACATTTGTTGAAGGGGGCAACAAAGCATGAAGGCATGTTAAACATGTAGCAAACTTTCATGTGGTGTCCCTGTTAATCTAAACTATCTAGAGATCAGTTGCTGGACCACACACCCTGCCGTGCTAAAGAGGTGGTAAAAGAATAAACCCATGGCCTCTTGACAAGGAGATGAACAAGATTAGAATCCCATAGCTGTACAAGACCCAGTTAGCCCCAATTTCTTCAATAAGGCTACTGCTCGTATCCTCACTCAAAGTAAGCATGAGGTTTTATTCGACATGTAAGACACATGAGGAGCCGTGGCGTAATAGTTAGTGCAATTGCACAGTAACCAAGAGGTTCCGGGTTCGATTCTCCGAGCGGGCAAGGAGAATTTGGAACCTTACAAAAAAAAGCCATTGGTGGCATCAGGAAGGGAATCCGACCATGAAATTCCTCACCACCAAAACGAAGTCTCTCTGAAGGGCAACGTCTGTGCCCCGATTGTCAAAACTAAAAAAAGAAGCCTTTTACAAGAATACCACAATGTTGCACTTCCTGTCGGCCCTCTTTTTAAAAAATTCGCTCTTCTTCAATTTATATCCCCATAACAATTATATAGAAATAATGGTATTGTCATTGGTAACCTTTGACTATCATTTTCCAGGATTATGTTCTATCTGTGACAAATAAAACTGTATTTAAACTCCAAGGTCGTTTCTGTAAGTGCTATAATAGAAGCTACAAATATTACCTGCTAAATGATTCGGATGCTGCTCCAAAAATAGCAATTTCTTTGACACCTGAATTTATCTGCATTAAAAAAGATACAAAAGCCAACAGTTATTATAATAATTCCTTAAAAAATAGTCCATTTTCTTCCCAAAATGAATCGTTATGCGAACTACAAGTAATCCCTTGTCAACAAAAATTTCTCCATAATGACGTCGGTACTGAAATACAAATTCCTGATATGTAATGCACTGCAATATAATTTACAACAGTATTAATAAGTGTGGTAACTCAACGGTCACTTGTAGCAAAAAAATCCAAAATATCCCCAACCCCCCAAAAACCCCAAGTAAAGAAATAATAACATCAGCCAATCAGCTCTTTTGACACCTTCTTCCAAGCACATTTTTTTCACCTGGATGATGTATCTCTGCACCCAGCTGGTCCCTCGCTTACACTAATGCTTAAAAATATATGCAGTTAATGTATCTTAAGAAAGATTTCAGTGTTACGACGAATAAAAGAAGAATACATGTAGCAAAAAAATGCTGTCGTCCTCAATCATTTCAGAGAAACAGCAAAATAGCCGTTCTTTTAATAACAATAAAACATTTTTCGTCTGACAAACGCTTATTCTAGTCCACGAGAAAACGAAATGTCCATTGGAATATTTTATGTATCTCTAACACAAAAGGTATTAAAGTATGATCATATTACCAATAATACTATCACAACGTACTATTAAATTACCAACTACACTAAAACTATTTTATAAATATTTGCCAATAATATTACTTCTACTACTTTTTTCTTCAAATTGTCTTCTGTTTTCCTACTTCTCCTACTACTACTACTGTTACTACTACTACTACTACTACTACTACTACTACTACTACTACTACTACTACTACTACTACTACTACTACACTACTACTACTACCACC
>RDPX01000523.1:156430-174592 GCA_003991215.1 Morbakka virulenta | reverse complement strand
ACTACTACTACTACTACTACTACTACTACTACTACTACTACTACTTCTACTACTACTACTACTACTACTATTAATATTATTACTACTACTATTACTATTACCACTACTACTACTACTACTACTACTACTACTACTACTACTACTACTACTACTACTGATATTACTAAAATGACTATTATTTTATGAAGACAGCCCCACCTCAGAAAAAAACACATCTGGGTTTCATGTGCTGGAAAATACTTTTTGTTCCTCTCTTACTAAAATTATATTAATCAGGTGCAAAACTTCAAATTCCCTTAATTTATATGCTATAATACTTCCTAAAAATTTTCAAACTAATACCCAAAATAAATACAGAATCTTCAGTGAGAAAGCCATAATTATAGAAATATTACAAAAGCCAAGCCAATATTGCAGAACCAAGCCCAGTCTTGGAAAGGTCTTAAAACATCCTTTTTTTTGCTTGAATAATGAACTTATAATGCTATATTGTACCTGCAGTAAAATAATAAACACCAATAAATTGACAACTTTTATCTGTGTTCATTAACCAAAGCAAAGGCTAAAATCTGTAGTAACTACAATATACCACGTACCGCTGTCTGCAATCCTTGGACATTAGGCACCAGTGCTGAATATGTGACACCATCAAATTTCCTAATTCCTTTAATAACATCCTGATTATCTGAAAGCTTAGTTCAGAAGAAGGGGAAAAATATAACTAGTACAGAACGCCTTATTAAAGTTTGCTGACACGTAACTACGGTCTTTAAACAACACATACATCAAAACTTCATAATGATTTTACTTTATGGACTTAGTAAAAGTCTTTCTCTCAAATACAAACTTCTGTGCAACTTTCTCTCATTGTCAGTCATTTCAAATTTTAAACTTACTTGCCAAGCTACCAAGATTTCAAAATCAGTGCTTATTCAGAAACGTGCTTGAAGGGCATGGAAAGAATAGGTATGGATGAAATCGCAAAATAGAAATGGTGTGAAGAAGAAGAAATAGGGTCGCAAACGGAGTCCACAATATTTCGTTAATTTCAGTCAATATCTTGCTGTCTATCGAAAATGATGACATAAGCATAATTCTTGTCCACATTTTTGGTGTTTTATCAAAATTTGGACAACTTTATCAATAGTCACAATCAGACAATAGGCTTCATACTGTACTAGCTTTCGTAAAAACATATTTAAAAGAAAACCTAGAATGAATATAGCCAATTTAACTTCACGTACAGTTTAGCTTCAAGGATAATATTGGCGAATAAACAATGTCGTGCTTTGCCTTTTTGAAATAACCCTGTTCTGATAGATAGTTTCCATAAATTGTCATTGAGCAGTGGTTTATATATGGGTCACTGTATACTACTGTAGACAGTTGCCATCTTCGAAAGCACTTTTACGGGTTGTAGATCATTAAAAATCAGGGGAGGGGGGTTGTTGAATAATATGACAAGATTTTTTGTTTCTGAAGTTTTTCAGTACAAGCAACAGAGTTATTTCAGAGGAAGCCAATTTCATGCTGTAAAAATTCAAATATTTTATGGCCCATGCAGTAAAAAATAACTCAGCAAAACCAAAATATAACATCTGAAAACATATCAAAATACACAAAGAGAACATACCTGTGGGACCCATTTAGGCGATACAAAGCTGGTGACCTCAATGGATTTTAGTCCTGTCTCTGACAATTTGTTGACAAATTCAACTTTGTCTGTAGTGCCAATAATTTTCTAAAAAAAAGGTATCACGTTAAAATCAAATGAATGAATATATCTGCATATAAGTGCATTTATTGCACTACGTAAAATAGTATCCATGTACACATGTATGTATGTACGTATGTATGTATGTATATATGTGTGTGCATGCATGCATGCATGCATAAGCTTGAATGTGAAAGATGTGATGATCTGGAGAAAAGAAAGCTGACCCACAGTAATCTGAAGCGAGAGCTTCACAAAGGTTTAACTGATGGCCTTGATCATGACGCACAGAGCTGGAAATGAGACGCATGTGACCGAATGCTTCTGTCAAAAGCTGGCTAGGCGAACCATCTTAAGTCACAGCGAGCTCATGATTGGGTTAACTAGGTACCTACTAGATCAGACCAAACAACCTGTGTAAGATGCCGCAAAGTGTACGGCCACTGTCGGTTTAAAAAGACACAGTCTGTTCATAAGAATAACCTTCACCCTCCAGAGGTAATCCAAGTAAATGTCACTCAATTTATATCTCACATCTGCTTCAAAGTGTACAAATCGACAGCAAGACTGCAATGTCATCTCAGATGACATAGGCAAGGCGATGGAGATAACTTAAGATGACGGAATTTATTTGCAAAAATGTAGCAATCACAAACCATGTATGTTTGTATGTATGTATGTATGTATGTATGTATGTATGTATGTATGTATGTATGTATGTAAGTATGTATGTATGAATGTATGAATGTATGTATGTATGTATGTATGTATGTATGTATGTATGTATGTATGTATGTATGCCGTATCAACGCTTGTCAAAACCGAGAGTGGTACAGAGGATAAGCTCCTACTATTTTCAAAATGCTTCCAATGGCTTGTGTCTCGAATACTTTTTGACAAGCGAAGTCCACCTCCCAGCTAGCTAATGTGGTTCAGATACTAAGCCAGGCAAAACTGCTTCTACTGATGACGGTAAAGGGTAAAGGCGAGTCTCTAGTGTCTTGATGATTCGGGAAGATGGGTTTCGTCAGCTTGAGTGGGCACCTCATCTATGAGGGGGAAAATTCAAACCTCTGGTGCCTGGCGGCCATACCCATTCATAAAAACGGCATCAGGAATTAACCCCCAGGTAAATAAGGTCACACGAGGATCCTTAGCAAGAGTGATGTACTCTTTTATTAGAAACCAATTCTGGTGTAAAACCTGCAGTTGAAACAATTACCGGTCATCTTGCCTTTGTCACTGGGACATAATGGCGAAGGACTAAATAGTGGCACTCGTGTTGTACATGGGTTTGTAAATAATTCCGATGTACATATGTCTTTTCGTAACCTCTTAGTTAGCCATTCAAATATTCTGCAAGTCCTATGGTGATGGAGGAATGGAGACAGGTGCAGACCAAACAAGTTGGAGGCACATCGTCATGTGGAATGGAAGGGTCCTATCTGTTACATTTTTATTTCGCAAAAGCTTACCTCGATCGAAGTTCTTGGAATATTGGTTACCCAAATGTATGAGGAGCTGCTAAAAATGGTGTACCAAAACGTCTTCACCGATGTAATACTGGTTACTTTCCTGCAGCTGGGATGTCGAACACTGATAAACCTAACAAAGCTCAATAGTTGTTGCTGGGTACTCCATTCTCCCAAATGCCCAAAATGATGAACAGCTTTTATAACTGCAAAATTGCATAGGCTGGAAATTGACAGTGTACCTTTCTCAGAAACTTTTTTTAGGGATAGACCAGTTACCTGAAATATGGTCTGCCTACACAAACGTCTCGGTCGGGAAACCAAAAGGAAAACCTAGAAAAGGTGGTGTTGGACTTACAATTACGTTTTCTTTGACTGACCATAAGCAGCATCCTAAAATCAGTAGTAGTACCATTACGAAGTTATGCATTCCACTTTCACAAGGAGAACAAATCTAAGGTTTTCTTTGTGTATCCCTTAACTCTTTCGGCCAGTGAAGAAGTTATTTCCTCCTTTTATCAAACTCTTGTTATTGTATTTCCTCCTTTTATCAAACTCTTGCTATTGTATTTCCTCCTTTTATCAAACTCTTGCTATTGTATTTCCTCCCCTTATCAAACTCTTGCTATTGTATTTACTTCTTTTATCAAACTCTTGCTATTGTACTTCCTCCTTTTATCAAACTCTTGCTATTGTATTTCCTCTTTTTATCAAACTCTTGCTATTGTATTTCCTCCTTTTATCAAACTCTTGCTATTGTATTTCGTCCCTTTATCAAACTTTTCTTATTGTTTTTCGTCTAATCCTCACGCTGGAAACCTGAATCGCCACCATTTTAAGGCCCATATCGGGTTTAATGCCCATCTGGGAAAATAATGAAAGCCATTCAAGTTGACATTAGATGGTTATTTCAAACTTTGATAGTATTATTAGTGCGTTCACACCGAGTTTGACTTTTTCACGTTGATAAATCTTTATCAATGGAGTACTTGCTATGTTACAAAACTCAAGATGAAGGCCGGACGTATGGTGTTTATGATTGCTATACTTGGCATAGTTTTTGCCAAAAAGAAACCAAGTTATATAAGTAGTAATTCTAATATTGTAACAAGAGAGCATTTTTCATATGGTGATGATTTGTTATCAAAACGTGGTTATGGTTAGTAAAGAGAAAACCTAACAAGAACACAACATTTTCGTATATCTTATTATTATCATTATCATTATTATTATTATTATTATTATTATTATTATTATTATTGCTGTCAGGAGATAGAGAGACCTGTCCAAGGCCACAGAAAGTTAACGATGATACATAAATAGCTATACAAGGCAAAAAGGCCTTAAAACATTTCACCAATATATGAATGGACTCTGGAGGAATGTAGATAAAGTAAAAATTTTACTGTCAGATGTTCATAAAAATATCAATTTTCTCAGGGTTAAAGAAACTCACTTCTGTGAAAATATGTACAACACGGGAAAAGCTAGAGAAGGATACACGTTTATTGGGTAAGATTCAGCTCCTGGGCTTGGAGAATGTGTTGAATGTTACATGAGAAATGATGTTGACTATATAAGGAGAACTGACCTCGAAAACAATGATTTCATATCAACATCATTTCTGTTTGTTTTACACACAGAGCCTCTCATTCAGATAACAGAAAACTAACAGAAAACTTTATAATAAAATATATTGAACTGTAAAAAATGGAAATAATTGCTGAGATGAGGTAACCCTCCTGGGAGACGTAAACTGTGACCACCTGGCAATAATGAAACAAATCTTTAAGAAACAATAGCATGCATTTTAACGTCACACCCAGGAATAATAATTATTATTATTTTTATTATTATTATTATTATTATCATCATCATCATCATCATCATCATCATCATCATCATTATTTTCATTATTATTATACAAACATATGGAACTCATGTATAAATGTTGGTGTAGGAAAAAATTCACACTGAAAGCAGAAAAATGAGTTTATGATATGATTTGTAATCTGTTTCTTTTGTTTCAATAAAAAATTGGTATAAAAGGCAGAAATATTGCAGCAACATCAAATTTTGTTTCCAGTCACCAGACTACTATGTGTGTGTGTGTGTGTGTGTGTTAAAAATGAATCTTACTTGCTTCACATTACAATCCTCTTACTTACTTACTTACTTACTTACTTACTTACTTACTTACTTACTTACTTACTTACTTACTTACTTACTTAAAAGTAAATCACAAAAATTGCGATACCAAAACAAACTACTGGAGCGTAAAAGAATTAATAAACAATTTTACACCGATCCCACAAAACTCTTCAGAAGTATGAAAATGGAAAAAATCGAGCCCAGAAGCATTCCATCCAAAAATGAAATCGAAAAGTTCTGGAAAGATATTTGGCAAAACAAAGGAGATTTCGATGAGAACGCAGCTTGGGTAAACACCCTCAAAGAGACATACTGCAAACAAACAACAATTAAAGAATACAACATTACTAGACCGGTAATCGACAAAGTTGTTCAAAAACTGAATCTAAACAAAGCCCCCGGACATGACAAGATCGCTCCTTACTGGTACAAAAACATTACCGCCTACCGAAACACTTTGGCTACAATATTCGACCTAATGATTCATGATGACCAGAAACTTCCGGAATGGTTTAGCACCGCCCATACCGTTTTAATTCCTAAATCCCGCGAAACACACATCGCAAAGAACTATCGCCCTATTGCATGTTTAAACATACAATACAAACTGTACACCAGCTGTATTAATTTGTTTTTATCCGATCACGTTGAGAAAAACAGAGTGATAACCAAAGAACAGGCTGCTGGCAAAAAGGGTGTCTGGGGAACCACCGAACAATTACTTTTGAACAAAAACATCTTGAAAGAGGTCAAAAGAACAAGGAGAAATCTCTACACAGTATGGCTCGACTACAAAAAAGCCTTTGATTCCATCCCTCATAAATGGCTTCTCCATGCCCTCGAACTTGCAAAAGTACCGGAACATCTAAGAAATGCCATAAAGAATTTGACTGAGTCATGGTACACCCGATTGCACCTTCAAGGCACAAACGAAACCATCACCACAGACCGTATCAAGATAAAAAAAGGCATATACCAAGGAGATAGCCTATCAACAATTCTCTTCGTACTATCACTTAATCCGTTATCACACATGCTTCAAAAAACCAAGGGATATGCATATGGAAAAACAAAAAATCACCAACATACACACAACTTTTTTGTTGATGATCTCAAGCTTTTCTCTGGAAACCTCAATAATTTGAAACATCAACTGAACATCGTTACTTCATTCTCCAGAGACATTTCTATGAATTTCGGAACTGATAAATGCGCTTACCTTCAAATAAATAAGGGAAAGATGGTCGAATCCAACCAGCACCTAGAAGTCAACGGCTTGAAGATAGCACCACTTGCAACCGATGATCAGTACAAATACCTTGGAATTGATGAAAACATTTCGTACGTTGGTCCGTTGAATAAACAACGAATATCCAAAGAATATCTAGGAAGAGTGAAGAAAATCTGGAATTCTGAACTTTCTGACTACAACAAAGTGACTGCACATAACACTTTTGCAGTACCAGTTATCACACCAACTATTGGAATAATAGACTGGACAATAGCAGAAATTGAACAGTTGGACGTAAAAACCAGAAAAATGCTATCGATGACTGGAAACTTCCACCCGAACTCAGATGTTGACAGGCTATATATTAACAGAAACAAAGGGGGGAGAGGTCTTAGAAACGTTAGAACGTTGTTCGAAAGCAGAATAATAGCGGTACATCAACATCTGAAATTAAACTTTGCACGTAACGAAATCCTTAAATATATTAACGAATGCGAAATTGACTCGATTAAAAGAATCGCTGATGAGCTGCTGCAACAAACCAATATTATCCAAGAACAAAATGAAAAACCCAAAAATCTTAGCCGAAAATTCACTCTCCAGAAAACTGAACAACGAATTGAGAGATATACCAACAAAAAAGTACATGGCTATTTTCAACGAAAACTTAAAGATGACAACAAGATAGACCACAAAACGAGCCTACAACGAACGAAAAATCGCAGTACAACATCACACTTTAACAGCTACCTAGACAGTATCATTGACCAGGAGCTCCCAACAAGATACCTCCAGCATAAACGCCAACAAATCAATGACAACAAATGTAGATTGTGCCATATCAGCATAGAGGACGTAACCCATATAACCAATGGTTGCCCGAAAATGTCAGCAAGATACTATCTACCCCTCCGACATGATGCTCTTGCAAAGTACGTGCTGAAGGCAGTCATAAGAATCAACCACCCTGAACACAACTACTTTGAGAAACGAGATCCCGAGTATGTGTTAAAAATAGACAATGTCGAGTACTGGTGGAACCTACCAATCAAAACCATTACGAAAACACCACACAACAAACCTGACATGATCATATGGGACAAATCTACGAAAGTTTGCTCTATTGTCGAATTCAGCTGCCCAACTGACATCAATATCGGAAGCAAGATCGACGAAAAAATGAACAACTACGCACCACTACTGAGAAACATGCAGATAATGTATCCCGACTATCGGTTTAAAATGATACCAATCATCATCGGGGCACTTGGATATGTCCCAACATGTCTGCAAAAAGTAATGGAAGAACTTGGTTTCGAGAAGAAAGAAACGGCGAAACATATAAATAAAATGCAAAATATAGTTACGAGTGGAACTGTTAAGATTTGCAAAACCTTCCTTAAGTTCTAATTAAAATATTTTTTGTATCTTGAAGTCAGATATAACCTGAAATGCATCCTGCTGTAGACCAGTTAGTATTTACTCGTAATTCGTGAATCGTGAATTTGTAACTTGTAACTCTCAAAGCATAGGAAGTCTTTGAGCCCAATGTAATTTGAATCGGTAATCAGTTTTCTTCTAATATGATACTTTTTATGTAGGAGTAATCTTGTCTCAGTGTTTGAAACCGATTACTTTTTTGAATTGTATAAATGCTACAGTATAATGAAATATATATATGAAGCTTACTTACTTACTTACTTACTTATTCGTGAATCATGAATTTGTAACTTGTAACTCTCAAAGCATAGGAAGTCTTTGAGCCCAATATAGTTTGAATCGGAAATCAGTTTTCTTCTAATATGATACTTTTTTATGTAGAAGTAGTCTTGTCTCAGTGTTTGAGACCGATTACTTTTTTGAATTGTATAAACGCTACAGTAAAATGAAATATATATATATGAAGCTTACTTACTTACTTACTTACTTACCCACCCCATCTTGACAGGTGCATAGGGCAACAGTTAGTGACCTCCATTGAGCACGGTCCTGGGCTTCTCAAGCAGCTGCTAGATTTTCCTCAATGTTTGTAATCCCAAATTTCCGTGGTCGTCCTTTTCATCTCTTGCCTGAGGGCTTTCAGCTCTAGCAAAGTCAAACAATTCATATTCGACCCATACTCAGAAGATGCCCTATCAATTGGTGTATTCATTTCTTTATTAAACAAGGCATCAGATGTGTTCTGGTATGCCTCCGGCTATCCTGATTTGATATGTAGTGATACCATCTGACACTACAGATATACCATAAGCAAGCATGGTGGAAAGCATCCAGCTTTTTCTCTTGGACAGATGTCAGTGGCCAAGATTCGGACCCACAAAGGAAAACAGAAGTCACACAGCTGTTACAAAAACTTTATTTTGGTATTATGACTAATGATGTTACTATTCTTCAAGGACTACAATGCTTTTCCCGCTTTGGCAACTCTTGCATTGTGCTCTTGAATGAACTTTCAATCTGAAGATATTTCGCCTCCAAGGAAGACAAATGAGTCAACATTTTCCAGAGGTTTTCCATTGACTAGGGTAAATAACTGATGATCCCCCACATCCATATTTTTTTATGTCTTCACATTGATGTTTAATCCAATGGCTGATCCATTAACACCAACAGTGTCAGCTTTAATCTACAACATGGTGCTGTTGGTAGGTCCAGGTACATTGCTGTGACCTACTGACACCAAAACAATGTCATCAGCGTAATCTAGATCTTCAAAAGTGAATCTTCTATTCCGCTGAATGCCTAACTCTACATCATCAAAACTCTGACACATGACTCAGTCAATTGTAATACAGAACAACATTGGATCAAGGATGCAGCCTTGTCAGACACCACTTACGATTTCAAACCATTCACTGACTTTTTCACAAGCTTTTACCCCACAAAAGGTGTTACTTTGAAGTTTGATCACAGCTCTGATGTATTTCTCAAGTGTGTCATATCATATCATTCTCAAGTCTCAGGATTTTCCAGAGTAATTGTCTGTGAATGCTATCAAAAGCTTTCTCAAAATCAGTGAAGTTGATTGCCAGTTGAAATTGGTGATCCACAGCTTTAGTGATAAGCACCTGCATGAGAACAACTGGTCATTGCAGCTGCAGTTCAGGTGAAATCCAGCTTAATTTTGTCTGAGCTTGTTATCAATGGCCTCTTTAATATGGGATAAATAGCATATGGAAAACACTTTTCCTGCTATTGACAAGGTGGAAATACTGTGCCAGCAGTTACAATCACTGATGTCACCCTTTCTTGGCACATGTGTTGTAATGCCTCTCATCCAGTCCATCGGGGGTTCTTCCTGTTCCCACACTGCAGCACAAAATCTGTAAAAATTGTCAACAACTTGATCATCTCCATATTTGAGTAGCTCAGCTTGAAAAACATTGGCACCAGCTGCCTTATTTTCTTCAGACACGGTACACAAGTCTCAATCTCATCTCTTCTCGGGTTAGTAAGATCAACATCTAGCTCATCAAGTCCCGCCATTATGTTGATGTCATTGAAGTTCACTATTGGCTCTTGGTGGTTCAGAATTTCCTTAAAATATTCAGCCCAGAGTGTTAAGTCTTTATCTTCTGTAGTTAGCAAATTCCCTGACTTGTCTGCAGGCTGTTCACTGCAGAGTTGACATTTTAGCTGGAACAAACTCTGGGTATTGCTCCAGTGACAGGCTTCAATAATTGCCTTCATTTTTTCATGAGTCCCTCTCCTTCAATCTTTGCTGGCATTCCGTTTGACAGCTTTATGCTGTCTGCTGTGATTTGCTTCAGCAACTCTGTCCATGGGGTCAGCATCATACTTTGACTTGGCAACTCACCACTCTTTGATGAAATTCCAAGTACCATTGGAGATCGATTCTTTGCATTACTTGTTTACATAACTGATTGTTTCCTCTGCAGCAGATATAATATTGGATTTGAAGGTTGACCATGTAGCTTCCATGTCATCAACATCAACATTAACATGAACTAATGGAGCAAAGCAATTAGCAACACCAACCTGGCAACACTCTTGCATGTCAGGGTTGTTCAGCATTTAAATATCAAATTTTTGTTGGGCAGATTTATCAGTTGGAATGAGTTTTCACAATTTAACTTTGAGCTTGGACAGAACCGTCCAATGATCACTGTCAATGTCCACACTCCTCAGAACTCTTACATCAAGCAGTGAATGTTTTTAAGTGTTCCTGATGAGTACATGGTCAATTTGGCTTTTGGTGACACCGCCATTTGAATTCCAGGTTAGCTTATGAATCATTTTGAGCTCAAACACAGTTCCAATAATGCAGAGTGAATTAGTACTAAAGAACTGGAAGAGTCTGTCACCATTGTCATTATGATTTCCAATACATGGGGCCCCATACAATTCTCATGTCCCAGTCTAGCTGTACCAACTTTAGCAATGAAATAAACCATAACCAGCACAATGTTATGATTAGGAATGACATCAATAACATCGATGCAGCTTTAGATAGAATTCATCTTTGATAGCATTAGGATTTTCATTTGTTGGAGAATGACATTGAACAATGGAAAACTTGCAATGTCTCAAAGCAAATCTAGCTAAGGCTTGACCTCCATCCATAGGTTACCACTTCGTCATACAACTTTCTGCACTGCAAGACAGAAGAAAGCCAACACAATCTGTGTGGATACCATCGTCACATCCAGAAAAGTATAGCAAGTAATTTTCAAACTTCTTTTAACCAATGTCAATCAAGTGAGTTTTACTGAGAGTTTAGATGTCAAGATTTAAACATGCTGCTTCAGCAACAAGAAATTCAGGTTTACCAGTTTCATTCAAAGTATGAACATTCCATTAGGGAATTTGAGTGGTTTGCTTAGCTGTCTGAATAATCCACTTTTTTGGACTGTTGAAAGCAGTCATCATAATGTTTGTTTGGTTTGCAGGATTTTGTGTGCTAGATGAAGGATTTTTCTTTCTGACTATTGTTTCTGTAGCAGTGTAGTTTTAACAGTGAAGGGTGCTAACCTCTGGACCAACCTCAAAGTAGACTTCAGCAAATGGTGAAAACATCATACTGGAGCTATAACCACCCAATACAAGGTGGAGGGGAAAAGATTATTGAGGCTGCTGGTCCTCTAGATCCACTGTATTCTGTAAAAGCAGGTTGAGCTCAGGCAGAAAATGGTTCTTCAACATGTACAGTGGTCTAGACTGATGAGAGGCTCAGGTGGCCAGCTCTTGAGTGACCATATATTGCACATCACACAGCCCTTGGATGCAGGGGAACCAAGTACACCAGACAGAGGCTATCAGTCAATGCCAAGCACTGTCCACTCCTGTGGAACTTCACATGTCTGGGAAGTGGTGCTCAACCCTCTAAAACCCTTAAACCCAGAACCCCAACCAGAGAAATATAGCAGCCATAATGCTAATGTTGGAGCAGATGGTTGAGACTAGATCTTGGAAACAAAAAAGGGGAGTAGTGGAGGATGGGAGATGTACAGTATGTTTCCAGCATATTGAAACAGTGAAACATCTGGTAGCTGGATGTCAGAAGCTGGCTAATAGTGAATACTTGTCCAGGCACAACCGGGTATTGATGATTCTAGTGGTGGCATTGCCAAATGAGTACATTGTTTGGTATGAAGAGCTTGAAACTGTTCCAGGCTCTTCAGAATGTAACTTTACCTAATGTAAATTGTCTTTCACTAAAAAAAGGTAATTTTTAATGCTTTTTTATTATTAATAATCAAAACAGCACGACAAAGAATATACTGACACTAATGATACTAAACTATTTACCTTCTCGTTCTGTAAGCCATCCCTTGGTCCAACCTCCACAATACGAATGAATTCACCACTAAGATACCTTACCTAGAAAAAAAACTAATATATTAATATTAAATTAAAGGAATGTCACTTTCAAATATTCTCATGGAAAAGTGGTATTAAAAATGCATGAGATAGCTTTATTTTCCATTATGCTTGAAGGATGTGATGGTTTTCTGAATGCATAATATAATATCATTTCATCTTATTTCCATCAAATCTACAATCTCTCTTCCTTTTCCATCATCATTCCCACATTTCACTCTCCTCTTCTTGCCTCCTTCTTTTCATTAGTTTCCTTTAATGCTCAGCAGTAGCACAGTTTCTGGCACTGCCCTGCTGGTTAGTGGTAACCCAGGCTTTGACTGACCTGGTATGATGTGACAAGTTTTGATCTCCATATATTTATATTATTAATCAATACCTGTGTGAGCAATACAGTGAGTATTGGTATGTGGCCATATGCTGATGGGCTCTGCACACTGCATTCCATTGGGAGCTCATACTCCAGCAATAGAAATTCAGCCTATTACTCTCTAGTCAGAGCCATGTTGGTTAAGAAGTTGCTAGACTTCCTATACTGGGAACACCACAAGGAGGTGACATTGACTTGGCCACAGAGTGGGTCACAGACAACCAACTTGATTTTACCTTTCACCCAGGCTTAGTCTGCCCCAGTTGCAACTTTAGGCTGGACTCAGCACTCCATGCCCCTTATGCCCAAACACATACACATTTTATATGACTCAGGAATGTTGAGAAGTCTTGTATGTTAAGTTGGTGCTGGTAGTAACTCAGCATACTGTTCAGGGTGTAAGCAATGGATCGGAAAGAAATCAATGGAGACTGTGCCTATTTCATAAATTAATTTCTAAGATCTAAGACAGGCAGGTTGTGGTAATTTTTTCATGACTATGCCATTTATTGTCTTGGAGGCAATAGAAACACTTTTCGTTGCATATTGCCGTACCCCCCGAAGACCATGCTTGGTCTCATTCAAGCATGAAATACCAGTTTGAGGACTGGTGGGGTATAGTCTTTGTCTCACAGGCAGGTAAAGTGCTCTTTAGCCTTGGGTGGCAATCACCTAGAGATGGTGTCTCAATAAAAACACTGGTCCCCATTACCTTAATGGGTTGGTGTCAGGAAGGGCATCCGGCCTATAAAAACACTGCCTCACCATACCATGAAATGTCATCTAAAGATATCCGGCATAACTGCATAAATGAGACTGGAACTAATTTAAGTGAAGGTGTCACACACAGTAGGACTTTTGCTCGATGTAGGCAAAATCAGACTGTTATCAAGCTACTACATCAACCGAAAGAAGTGATGACAAGCTTCAGACTTTTTAGTCTGAATGTGGGAAGTTTGAGGGGTAGATCTGGTGAAGTAGCAGAGTTTCTTGAGGGAAGACACATTGATTTGTGCTGCATCCAAGAAACACGATGGAGAGGGAAATCTGTAAGAATGGTAGAAGGAAGAAAGGCAACATGCAAGCTGTTTTGGATTGGTAATAGAAAAGGCACAGGTGGAGTAGGTATCTTTGTTGCAGAGAAATGGATAGACAAGGTGATTGATGTCAAATGCATAAGTGATCGAATTATGCTGATTAAACTGATGATAGGTGATACAATCTTCACAGCAATATCAGTGTATGCACCACAATGTGGCTTAAGTGAAGAAGTCAAGGATGAATTCTATGACAGTCTCATTGCAGTCACTGGTAAGCTGGCAGAGAAAGAAATTGTTGCTATTGCAGGTGATCTAAATGGCCATGTTGGAAGAACAGCATCTGGGTTTGAGGGAGTCCATGGAGGAAATGGATATGGTGACCGAAATAAGGAGGGTGAAAGAATTCTAGAGTTTGGACTTGCCATGGATATGTTGGTGGCGAATACTATTTTTAAGAAAAGGGATAGCCATCTGGTAACCTATGAGTCTGGGACAGCTATGACTCAAGTGGACTACATTTTGGTAAAGACAAAAGACAGGAAGTATTTGCAAGATGTAAAAGTGATACCTGGTGAAGAATTTGTGACCCAGCATAAGCCAGTAATTTGTGACTTCAGGATTAAGAAAGTACATAAAGTGAAAAGAAAGTATATCCCAAGGAGAAAGGTGTGGAGACTAAATGATGGACAAGTAAAGCAGGCCTTTGAAGATCAAGTGAATGGAATTGTGGGAGCTAGTCCAGGAAAAGACCTACGAAGTGTAGAAGAGCAATGGGAGAAGATCAAGGATACACTTTTAAAAGCCACAGACCAAGTCTGTGGCTGGACAAAAGGGCCTCCACGTCATAGAGTGACATGGTGGTGGAATACTTCTGTTGAAAATTATGTGAAAGAGAAGAGAAGGCTGTGGAGTCAATGGAAAAAGGGGTTAGTTAACAAAGAAAGGTATCTGGAGGCCAAGAGAGTAGCTAGGCAAGCAATCTACAAAGCAAAGATGGATGCCGAGAAAAGAAGGTTTCCAGACATAATGTGTAGAGATGACCAGAAGAATGAAGTATTCAAGATAGCTAAGCAGATGATCAAGACTAATCAGGATATCATTGGAGAAAAGTGTATCAGGAATGATGATGGAGAACTTGCAACAAGTGAACTTGAAAAGAAGAATGCCTGGAAGTGCTATTATGAGAGATTGTTGAACACAGAGTTTTCTTGGGATAGAGAAAATCTTGGAAAGGTAGAAACAGTATCTGGACCAGCCATTTTCATTGAGAAAGAAATGGTGAGGGAAGCTGTAAAGAAAATGAAGAAAGGCAAAGCAGCTGGTCCTTCAGGAATTGTGGCAGAGATGGTCAAAGCTGCAGGTGAAAGAAGTATAGAGATGATCACTGATCTAACAAATCAGATCATAAGAGATGGTGTCATTCCTGAGGACTGGGAAATAAGTACAATTATCAATTGTTACAAAGGAAAAGGAGAAGCTCTAGAAAGAGATAATTACAGAGGATTAAAGTTAATGGACCAAGTCCTGAAAGTTGTTGAAAGAGTTATGGAAAAACAAATTAGAATTGAAATAAACATTGATAACATGCAATTTGGTTTTATGCCTGGACGAGGAACTATTGATGCCATTTTTATCCTTAGACAAATGCAAGAGAAGTACCTTGCGAAAAACAAGAAGCTGTACTTTGCCTTTGTGGATTTGGAAAAAGCCTTTGACAGAGTGCCAAGAGAAGTTGTTTGGTGGGCTTTACGGAAACTAGGAGTAAGTGAATGGCTGATTAAGGTTGTTCAGGCAATGTACAGAAATGCTAAAAGTCGGGTAAGGGTCAACAGTTCCTATACTGAGAGTTTTGGTGTGGGTGTTGGAGTTCATCAGGGATCTGTAATAAGTCCACTGCTTTTTATTTGTGTTTTGGAAGCACTGTCAAGAGAGTTTCGAAAGGGTTGCCCAGAGGAATTGCTATATGCAGATGACCTGGTTCTCTCCTGTGAGACATTGGATGGTCTACTTGCTAAGTTAGAGACTTGGAAGAAGGGTTTGGAAGGTAAAGGTTTGACAGTGAACATGGGCAAGACAAAAGTGATGGTCAGTGGTTGCAATTTAGGAAAGCCATTGGAGAAAGGAAAGTTTCCCTGTTCAGTCTGTGGGAAGGGAGTTGGGAGCAACTCAATCTATTGTGGTACTTGCAAGCACTGGGTACATAAATGGTGCAGTGGAATAAAGGGCAAACTGACAGAAAGTAACCGTTTTAACTGCAAGAGGTGCAAAGAAGGAGAGGCAACCTGTGACTTAGACCTACATAAAGTGCATTTGGAGGATGAGGATATTGAGGTTGTCCAGAAGTTTTGCTACCTTGGTGACACCCTTGGAGCTGAGGGGGGAGCTGGTGCAAGTGTTACAGCAAGGGTTAACAGTGGATGGAGTAAGTTCAGGGAGCTGATGCCATTGTTAACCAGCAGAGCTCTGCCATTACCTACCAAAGGTAGAGTCTACCAGGCATGTGTACGTAGCACAATGATTTATGGCAGTGAAACTTGGCCAGTGAAAGCTGAAGATGTCAGCCGCATGGAGCGGAATGACATGAGAATGATAAGATGGATGTGCAACGTAAGTCTAAAGGACAGGCTCAGTTCTAATGAACTCAGAAGGAGATTGAATCTGGACAGTATTGGCAGCTGTATGCAGAATAGGCTTCATTGGTTTGGTCATGTGGAGAGAATGGACAAGAATGCTTGGGCAAGTAGATGCAGAACAATCAAGGTGACAGGAACCACTGGCAGAGGAAGACCAAAGAAAACATGGGAGGAAGTGATAAGGATGGAGCTGAAAGAAAAAGGTGTCAGCAGAGACCTGGTGAAGGATAGAATAACTTGGAAGTCAATTTCAAGAAATCATCCAACACATGCTAGCATGTAAAACGGACGTTAAACCGAATATGATGATGATGATGATGATGATGATGATGATGATGATTGCAACTTGCTATCCTACCACTATAAGCATTAGTTTTCTTAATGTTTACCAAACAACATTTACATTTAAAATTTTTATAGCCCTAGATTTCTAATGAAATGAAGGGTTAAAATAACCACAAACAATTAGCAAGGCTATGGTTCCATCAAAGATGCAAGTTTCAGGTGTAGCAGATGCCTTGTTATACCAACAGATATTCATATACAAAAGTCTATTAAGGCCTTTTTTTTCTTACTTTTACCACATGATTAGGTATGGTTATTAACTGGAGAGCTACTGCCAATGCTAACAAGTTGATGGAAAGACATCAACTTGCAAATGTTAATTGGGTTTGTAACACATGCATAAATTCTATCTGGGTTTATGGCAGTAAATGTTATATCAGGAGAAAAATGATAGCAAGCTGAAGTTGTATGTAAATAGTTTGAAATGATTACCCAATGACAACTCAACAGCTGGGGTGAAAAGAAATGGTCAAGTGAGCTATTAATGGAGGTGAAGTACAGATGTAGGCCACCAGTAATAGGGGTTGGTGGAAGGCAAATATTATGTGGCTGACACCTGACATACAGCAAAGGTGTCATTTGTGAAATAAAATAACAAGGCTTGCTTTTAGGTTAAAAGTGGTTTTGGGATATGAACATCGCATTTCTAGATTCTCTGACTGGATTAAGTACAATGTAGATCTTTTTACTGTAATTGTCATGCTTTCCAACTAAACATGATCTTCAAAAATTCAAAGCCAATGTCCATTGAAATCTCACTCCTATTTCCTTCTAAGCTTAAGCCTCCTCTTTTCCCCTTGTTGTGGTCTTGAAAAATTGTAAGGAGTAGCTGCCTAGCCCTCCTCTGCACCCAAAAACAAATCAATAAAAAATATATGCCAGGCATTCTCAGGCATTTCTCCACCAAGCATGTTTTATGTGGTAGGGATGTAGTCCAAACCTGGAAGAACTAGGAGTGTGATTGTTATTGTATTCTAATTCAGAAAGGGTATCTTCTCTTCCTTGTAGAAATGTGCCAAAATTGTATTTATATCTTAAAATAGTAACATCGAAAATAATAACAAATATTGACCTCAGTCTTGAACTGTCTGAGAAGATAACTGAGAGGCATGCTTTTTATGCATTTCTCACAAATAAAAACTCGCTACATAAACTTCAACCTGGCTTATATCTCCAACATTCAACCTTTCAGCACTAACACACCTCACTGACATTATATATAATGAAATGTACAATCTTTACGAACTGGAGCAATTCTCCTGGATCTCTGGCCTGGTTTACAATGGATACATGATGGAGGAATGATGATGGATATATATATATATATATATATATATATATATTTATATATATATATACATATAT
>RDPX01000523.1:132934-149715 GCA_003991215.1 Morbakka virulenta | reverse complement strand
TTCACACACTCTTCTGCTGTGTGTCCCCCCACTATCTCTCTCTCTCTCTCTCTCTCTCTCTCTCTCTCTCTCTCTCTCTCTCTCTCTCTCTCTCTCTCTCTCTCTCTCTCCTCTCTTTCTCTCTCCCCCCATAGTTTAGCTCTAGGTACTAAAGCATATTGATTCTTGGTGTTTGTGTCTGTCAATTTTCACCATTTTATCCATGGTACTCTTTTTGTTGGCCTTCTTGATGTGTTCTTGATGACAAGTGGGCAAATTAATGGTCTGTGTTGTCTGATCACGCTTTCACCCAATATTACTTTACAATCTCTGATGTTTCCTTTATCACTGGTACGGAACAACATACAGTCGATCTGAGATTCTCTGGTTCCACTCTTGCATGTTATCCTGTGTCTCTCAGCCTTCTCAAAGAACGTATTTACGATTCGGAGGCTGTGACTGACTGCAAAGTCCACAAATTTATCTCCTGCTGCATTGCTCGTCCTAATTCCAAATTTCCCCATGGTCTCTTCCTTACCGCTATTGTTATTTCGGCAATGGCCATTGAAATCTCCTCTGATACAAAGTTTCTCACTACCTGGTATCTCTTCCAGTTCCTCATTCAGTTCTTTCCAGAACTTCCGGATCTCATTGTCCAGTATGATCCCCACGCCGTTTCGCTTTCCATCTACACTGATGTAGAACAACTTAAACCCGTTTCCAATTTCTCTAGCCTTGCTACCCTTCCATTTTGTCTCTAGGACACAAAAAATACTGATTTTTCGTCCTTCCATCAAGTCCACATTTTCACTCCTCCTCTCTTCATATTCTCAACGTTCAGTGTGCGTATTCGGACGGGTCTAATTTTCTCCTTCTCTATTCTCCGTCTTCTTCTCTGAGCTAACTTCTTTAGCCGTATCCGCTCGTAATACGGTACCCGTCGTCCATTTCTCACAAGTGTGCGGCTATGTTCTTGCGTGTGGCTTGAGGGTAACGCCCTAGCCAGTCCTGGAAAAGGATTTTCTGCCATAATCATAGTTTTTTTGGGGGGGCAACGTTTTACACCGGGTCCCCTTTCCGCCCCAACCCTTCTCCTTTATCCGGGCTTGGGGGTGGCTGACAGAACAACTTGGTCAATCACAGTAACCGAAGATCAACTTGAACACCAGGTGGAGGGTTGATATTTAACACATGTCTGGGACTGAGGTCGGTAAGTGCCAAGGCGTGATGTTTAGCTAGTGCAAACAAGCCGTAAACAAATCGGGTGTGTTGGTATTTCTTTGTCTTGAAAGATGAGCGAACGAGTGTAAAAATCTGAACCATAATGTGTGTAAATTTTATAACAATTTTATTAAAATGTTATGTTTCTAACAATAAAGAGAGTATAATGGAGAATATTGTTTTATTTTTAATTTCAAAGTTGGTCCAATGAACAATTTACAAAGAAATTGCTACAAAAACAAATGCACCAGTAATTTCCATTAAAATGACTGTTGGGTTCGGACTTCTCTCACGCGCTGCCCTCATCCAGAAGTTAGATTGCAGAGGCATATCCGGGGATGGACCACGGCAAATGTGGAACCGGTACATGTCAAACTTTATCGATGATTACATCATCAACTATGGTTGATATCTATCGATGTACCCGGGTCATTATACCTGCCAATGCTTTCCGATGCTCTGGCCGTCTTCTGCCTCCCTCTGAAAGTTGAACTAAAATGAAAATTAACGTTTCAAATTGCATTTTGCAGTAAGAAATCAGTTTTATTGCAACACATGAAAGGCCTATTCCTGCCCCGCGGTCAAGCCTGATTGATGTTTACTGAGCCGTGCACGATCTCGTTCCCGTTCAGTTTTCACGGAAGTTGGGTCAGCGCGACCCAGCTGACGCGATTACCTCGCTAACACGACCACCTGGGGATGGTCCAGTCAGTGGTCGCGTTACTGGGGTTCCACTGTATCTTTATATACCTTTCTCTCCATTTTTGCAGTCTGTAACCAAGTAATAAGCCATGCGACGGAGATATTGAAATAAAAAACAAGTACCGCCTGTTTAACAAAATAAAGCATTTTCCCCCATATTGCCTGTGCTTTTAACACATTGTGCTGCAGGTGCAACCGCGAGAGAAAAAATCTGTTCCTCGTCATGGACTGGAACCCTCGTGATGATAGTGACCAATTAAAGGATGAAGCAATTAAATATCTAGGAAATCATGTTTACTGGATGATGCTTCAGTTTCCACGGCAAAATATACTTTTACGTAAATTTGAATACTGTTAATACAAAGGGATTGTCATATGTCACATGAAAGTAAACAGCATATTATTCTCAACTCTCTTCAAGAAACTACGTCGGGGAGGCACTCAAATTCCTCTCATAATGATAATTTGAGTTCCTCGCTCCTGGGTAAATTTTAACCACGTTAGTCACAAGTACTCAACAAATTGGAACTTTGGAATGCCGACGCGAATCAGTTTTAAAAATGAAGTAATTTCAAATTTTTTAATATTAACGTAACAAAGTGTAACTGTACTAATTTTACCAAAAAATATTGAATCAAAAAAAGAAAAATGGGTAATTCTTAGCCGAATTTATTACTAAACCGACTGGGTATCACTCAAACACCATTCGGAAATTTATCTCCGTCCATTCCCTGCCAACATAAAAACCCTGCTCACGTTGTTAAAGGATATCAACTACATGCAAAATAGAGTAAAATAGAGTAATTTAGATAGAGCAAATAGAATAAATTTCATCCTGTTTAAAATCAAGTCTACGTTTATTAAAACCGGTTTTCTCTGTCACTCGTCTGGCAAACGTCGCCAAGCGAGAAGATACAAACTGAGCAATATTTAATACACTGCTTCTCCTACTCACGATTAAAATACTTGCACTTTTTAGTGTAATGACAAAAATATACAGACATTTTCAGTCTAAAAGCCTCTGTACATAATTTGTTGGTATAAAGATCAAAGCTAGTTGTGCAATGCAAGGTCTGAAGATAATTCACCCTAAATAAATCACTTACAAACCTTATAATAACTGTCGTACAGTTTTATTGAAACAACTACAAAAAACGCACACACATCTCTTCCTAAGTCTTATTTGTACTGTAAACTCTAAATGTGGCTTTCATCTAGTAACCATAAACTTTTAAAAAACATAAATTCTCGGGGAAGAAAGGTGTGGGGGGGTGTAATTATATATCCGCTATTCACTTCACGTTATAAATAAGACATTGTAAAATGATACCTAAAATTAAACAAGTCTCTTTAAAAAAACTAACAATTAAAATTCATGCTGGGCAAAACCCGGCCATGGCCAAATCGTATCTTGATGAACAATTACAATTTCAGCACAGATTGAATACAATCGATATCTGTGCTGCGAAGGTTCATATGTTTATCATGTCTTTGCCTTCTGTTTACATTGTTGAACACGTTTTTTACATACAGTGTGGTAAAATAGTGACCAGACTAAGAAATAAACCAATGTGATAATCGTTATTGCTATAAAAAAGGCAGACGCTACATCCTTGGAAATAAAAGAGGTGTTACTGATCAGTTCACAAAACATGCAGCGTCGACAGCCGACGGGGTTAATGCTTTAATGATAATAGCTTCCTGTTTTTATTGTTCAGATCTCCTGCAACTGATTTCTGAAGCTACAAGTGTTCCTAAAAGACACAAACAAAACAACCAATAAAAGCATGGTGTAAATTTTAACTGGAAAATGTTAAATTACTGGAGAGATTCATACATACGCCACGTCATACTTGACTACATCGTTATCATCAATTTAATACAGCTCTTTTACACACTACTCCCATTAAGGTATGCGTCCCCAACCTTTTGTGGAGTCGGAGCCGAATACGTAATTTTCTTAATTCCAGCGGCAGGGAAAGGGTCGTGCTTTCCTTGCTCTGCAGCTCATTGCTAAGTAAGGATGCACTTTTTAAGAATAAGGCTGAGTTTCAGTACGTGTGTATTAGTGTCTTTAAGATCACTTCCAGAGTCACGACATCCCTTCCTATCTGGCTGCTACTTGCTGTAAGATTGAATCTAGCTAATCTCTGTTTACACCTACAGTGCTAATCACAAAACCTCTCCAACACTCTCCCATAAACTAAAATCTCTTTTCCATGCGCTACTCGGAATAGGAATCTGTAGCACCGATAGGTGAAGATTATTCGATTCTTCCATATTTGTACATTGTCTTAAAAAAATTTATTCGCAATGTAATGACATCCACTTGTCGCCCATACGGCCAGAAAATCAGGATTTATTAAGATTTCAAATCAGGCCAGTCTTGCTACAGTATGATTCTATCAGGCAGGAGTTAGATTCTCAAGGATGCTGAGAGCCATGTCATTCTGCTGTCTTTTTACCTGTCCCTGCATGTTATGAAGTGGATATTCTGATTTAGTCAAAAATACATAATTTACGCCCGCTCCACCACTGGATCGGAACAATCCCGAGTAATTAAAACGTCTTCTCATTACCCTGGTTTTAAAAGGTGGTCAGAATAACTCTTTGTTTTCAATCTTTACAATAAATTTGCACATTTAAACGAGTTACTAGATACAGAGGGCATCAGGAGAGCCTCAAAACAACTGTGGCTGATTGGAACTGTGAATACCAAGCGTGACGTCTTACTGAATCTTCAACTCTTTTAAATCACGGGTTCGTGGTTTCAAATTATTGTATAGTTGAAAAGGGGTATTTAGGTGCTTCTTCCTAAATATGGCAAAAATAACAGGGATACTATACCAAGATTTCTCAAGCCCGGTTTTGGCTTTAAAAATATACATATTTACTGCAACTTATTCAAGAATGAAAACACAAATGTTGCGTCTTCTCAGTTTTATTTCTGAATTGCTATTCAGCCATATGGCTTACAAACGGCTTCAAAACTGTAACCCTACCACTTTTACTGTATGTGTAACGCTGTTTCCTTCTTTGTTTACATACGATTATCAGAGAAAAAAGCCAGTCTTAAACCCTTGACGGAAGGAAAAGTGGCAACAGTAGAACGCAGAGTTGATCGCCACTCCAAAATGACCATAAGTTCTACTCATTCTTGATGTAACTGGTCTTGAATTAGTTTAAACGTCATTTCCACTGACATAGAAATGAAAAACGATTGGTCAGCATCAAAACAAATACTCTATCATCAATGTTTTAAAAACAATACGCTACAAAAAAAAATAGCAGTTTGAAACCCACCAGTTTCCATCTCAAAATACAAAGCCATTCATCTTTTTCAATAGGGGAACTTGCATATATAAAAAATGTCCTGTGTGGCATAATGACTCTAAAATATACAAGATAAAATACTGAAAGAATTAAAAAAAAATACATACAAAAACATATATTTCTGGCAATAAATATTGTCATTTTGTAAAACAGCCGCTGAAAAGGCCTAGTAAAGACTGGTCTAAAATTACGATGAATTAAATGTTGAAAATACAATTGCTTATGTTGGTTTTTGCTTCACAAGTGTATGCCTTAAGTAACATATTTGTTGGAATCAGTTCGAGTGGCATCATGAGTCAAAACAAAAGTTTTCGGTTCAAGTTATATATATGACGGTAACACAGTAAACAACGTGTACAATAATTTGATCGATTTCTTCAGATAATTGACTTTTTTACGGTGAGCTACAAATGTGTCAGCTTGCAATGGCATCACCTGGAAGCTCACGGTGACTTTTCAATGTAACAAGTAATAAAGGCGTCGTCTCTTCATAACTAAGCTGTCTACCTGAATGGCCCAACCAAATGTCCAACCAAATGCGGCTAATATATCACTGGGGAACAATTTTCAATTTTTTTCAAAAGTAATGAAGTTTCTTGATTGATTCCTATTAAATCTGGTGTGTTGAGTTCGAAAATGACCCTCATTTTCTTCCTGTACGTCCAGATCCTTTTCTATGAATATTGGCCAAAACACCAGATTTTCATGTTTTTCACATTTACTCATCAGTGTTTGCATTCATGAATTATCGACTTTGATTGGCATATTTTGGACTGCATTCGAATATAATAAAAACAAAACATTCAAAGGATAGCAGTGACCCAGCGTTCTTGAACAAACAAAGTGATGTATAGTGTGTCTAGACAAACTGGAAGCGATATCAGAAGCCAAGCACCTATGTAAACAATATGCAAAAATTGTAACAATAAGATAAGGAAACAAGGGTCATTTCTTCAATAGCTCACTAATATTATGATGATATAGAGACCATTTAATGACAATAATCTTTATGGTCTGAATCAGTTTGTTATCCATAAGAGCACCATACACAACCCAAACCTTGGATATTCGGCTACCAGTTTCTCAAGGTAAGAATACGCTTAGCTTAACCTTTGTATGATTCCTTGTATAATGGTAGCGAATTCTATTACTAATCATCTACAAAGCTATACAATACTGAACAATAAAACTGGTTACGTGTATGATTATTCCGTACAAAATTTTATGAACAGCAAAATAACTTATAAAGAAATTTAAAAGTATACAAGAGCAGGCCTATGAGTAGTAACCTGACTTAGGAAGTTTTTCTTTTTCAGTCTACACATGGCTGCTGCTCACAGACGCAGGTGCCTAAACGATTCAGAGTCGTTCTGTTATGTGTGTGGAAGCTACACATTCCTTCAGCGTCGATTAGATATCAACAGCTTCGTTAAACAAGCATATTTTGCTTACTTTGAACTAAGATTAGGCGACCAATACAAGTCATGGGCTCCACACAAGATTTGCAGGACTTGTTATGAAAAGCTTAGGCAATGGAACAAAGGAAAGAAAGTAAACATGCCATTTGCAATTCCAATGATTTGGATAGAGCCGAAGGATCACAGTTCCGATTGCTACTTTTGCACAGTAAAAACAAGTGGTTATGGCAAAAAAAAGTAAACACAAAATTATTTATCCAAGTCTTGAATCTGCAATCCGTCCAGTGCCACATTCAGACGATCTACCGATCCCTGTTTTTAGAGAGTTTGAGTCAGAAGTTGAATCTCAACCAACAAGTAACTCAGATTCAGGAAGCTCTAAGGTAGTATTCGATTGCAGCCCAAAGCAATTTAGTCAAGCAGATGTTAATGATTTTGCAAGAGACTTGAATCTCTCTAAAAAGGCATCTGAGTTATTAGCTTCTAGAATCGGAGAGAGGCATCTACTTCGCGATGAGGTTCGCATTTAACATAACCGCACGAGAGAAGCAGAGTTTCTCAAGTATTTCAGCTCAGAGCGAGGATTTGTTTTTTTGCAATGATGTACAAGGTCTATTAATTCACCTTGGTCTCGAAGAGTATAATACAAGTGACTGGCGATTGTTTATTGACA
This sequence comes from Morbakka virulenta, assembly GCA_003991215.1. Lineage (NCBI taxonomy): Eukaryota > Metazoa > Cnidaria > Cubozoa > Carybdeida > Carukiidae > Morbakka > Morbakka virulenta. The sequence goes on along the minus strand of RDPX01000523.1, from coordinate 142,389 downwards.
GTTCAAAACATGTGTTCTAAAATGTGTTCTATTCCATAACACAAACAAGTATGGAGCTGTTACTCTTGGTCACTCAATCCTGCTTAAAGAGACGTATGAGAGTATGAAGACAGTAATGGAGCTTCTCAACTATCACCTTCATGAATGGATCATATGGGTTGACCTAAAAATGGTAAACCTACTTCTCGGCCAGCAAAGGGGATTCACCAAATATCCCTGTTTTCTTTGCATGTAAGACAGCAGGGATCGAAAAAAACATTGGTCAAAGAAAGACTGGCCAGAGCGCAAAACGTTGACGAGTGGTGATCCAAATGTTGTGAACCAGTCGATCGTATCCAGAGAGAAGATAACTTTTCCACCATTACACACTAAGCTAGGAATCATGAAGCAATTTGTTACGTCTCTCGACGAGGATAGCCCCTGCTTCAATCACATAAGAGAAGTACTTCCAGCAGTAAGCTACGAAACGGTTCGAGCAGAATTATTTAAAGGACCTCAAATTCGCCAGTTGATTCGCGATGAAAGTATGATAGGAAAAATGAATGCCACAAAGAAAGAAGCCTGGATTGCATTCAAGGATGTTGTGTCGAAATTCTTAGGAAATGAAAGGGATGAAGACTACATGAACATTGTTTCAAGACTGCTTAAATCCTTCGAGAAGCAGGGATGTAATATGAGTATAAAGCTACACTTCCTATTTAGTCATCTCGATCAGTTTCCAGAAAACCTGGGTGATGTGAGCGATGAGCAAGGAGAGAGATTTCACCAAGACCTTCGTAATATTGAGGAGAGATATCAAGGACAATGGGACTCGCACATGCTAACATATTACCGTTGGAGCATCAAAAGGGAGCTGGCTCAGAAAAAACACTCTTGGAAGAGCTATAAGCGACGTTTCTTACCAGCATAAAGTGTAATGTATACTAATTTCTTGTGCCATGACACTGACGTTGATTTGAACAAGTTCATGACTAGTCTTTTGCCCCAATTTTTCATAATTAACTTCTTAATTAGTTTGGTTAATTTCAATTCTTCTTGTCTGCACTGTGTTTTATGAGCTTTTGTTTTGCTGTAATTGTGTTTTTGCACACTAAGAGCTATATTGTTTTGGGAACTTTTGTAGCTGAATTTTCATGGTATGTTGTATGTGGTATGTTGTACAGCAAAATCTGGATGTGTAGTGCAGAAAGTAAGGCCATATTTGGAATCAGCACATCAGATTTAGTCAATAAATGTGTAAATATCTCATTACTTAAGATCTTTGTTCCCCAGTCTACCTGAATGGCCCAACCAAATGTCCAACCAAATGCGGCTAATATTAGTCAATCATTATGTTACTGCGGCTTCGTTTGTCTTCATTGTTTTCCTTGTTGTTGTTGTTATCTCACTCTATTACTTAAGATGCATGTGGTGTTAGCTTAATACTACATATCAACATTCTGGTTAGTTAATTTAATAATATATACGCCTAACACCCACCTAATTTAAGTCAAACACTTCATTCACACAGATACACAATACTTTTGTGAACTGACATATTTCATTTTCCTGCAAAAAATAAATTACCAGGTAAAATGTAAACTTGAAGTACTGGATGCTGAAAAAAACTTACGACGGATAAAATAATACAAATTTCATTACTGGGTTTTGTTTTATTCAAGAAAATAAATAAAATCCATTCATTATCTGAATGATGCATCGGAATAAAAGCTTTCAATTAACTGACATATATTTAGTTATTGTACTTCACTTTTGTTTGCAGTACTCTTAAGTGTCCCAAGTAACTTACCAAGTAGGGGCTAAATCAGTATACGAAATAGTGATTTGAAAGCAAATTTCATTTATATCTCCATTGTCATAAACAAGAAAGACCGGTAGGAATTAAATGCAAGTAGAAATGCAGGATCATGTTACCTGAAACAATTGGATTTGCCTGTGGTAAAATCTTCCTCAACACCCTCGCATTTTGTTAAATCAATTCTCCGTAATGGCTCGTTGTCCTTCAGACAGTGAGAGAAGAAACTAAACTATTACACTATATCACTACAATATATTCCAAGAAATTTACTTCTGTCCTTACTCGAACTCCTATGCAACAATAATAACAACAACGACAACAACAAAAGCTGTCCGGTAGGCGACTATTCTCCGCCATTATTCTGCATGTGAAGCCCAAACTTTCAATTCTGTCTTCATTCAAAGCCTAACGAAAACCTCAAAATATTAGCATTAGAGGTTACTTGGTGGGGGAAACTTAAGACTATGTTTAAAATGTCAGTTGAGAAAAAGCGAATACACCTTTTCAAGATTAAATAAATGTGGTAGATAATGAAATAGTTGACTTAAAATAAGTTACAGTAAAGACTTCAAAAATTACTCAGAAATACCAGAGTTTGGTACTGTGCTGTTTAAAATTGAAGTGATGAATGTAAAATATAAACTCAATCTCAATAAACAGGCATTTTAATAATCTTATATAGCTACAATGAGCCCATTCAGCTAAGAACTCTACAGGTAAATAAACAACACCAAAGCTGAGTTTTAGAAGTACAAAGGTGCTATTTTGAAAGTGAAATTAAAGAGTGTTAGACAGTTCAAATCCATAACAAAGTACATGAAAGTTAAAAATTGATTAAACTTTAAATTTTCACTTTATTAATAACATGTGTAACATTCGTTGATCAATTTATGTTTTGGTAAGTGGCTGTTATTTTATGGATGTAAAACGAATTTTTTAGCAGATTAGTAATTTGACTGCTGTAAATGGTTTTATCCAAGATATATAAAAATACTGATAAAGCCTAATACCACTCTATAAAACTGTCAGCAGTAGTATGAACGTAACATTGCCACATTTTGCGTACCTGTATAAAACTGTATAAAATTCTTCTGTGTTCAGTATATTTGGATATGCACAATTGCTTGTAATTTGATGGCGTTAATTGAGATGATTTAATTATCATCCACATGTTCCCATATCATAAGGACTCCATCCCTCATTACAACACGGTGGCTTCATAAATCCCTTTGAATTCAAGAGGGGTGTCTCACAGGTTACATTACTGCTTTTCTGCCTACATTAGGCAGAAACCCTTGTCCACAGTGCACCGTGCACATTGCTATGGTACTTACATGAATATGCCATTGCAACGTCAGTTCGAGTAAACTAAAGCTCAGCATTTTGTTTATCACCTTGAAACCGCTTTTCTTGGATTCTTTTCAAGTTAACATGGTGCCTGAACAGAGTAATGTGCACTCAACAAATTACATTAAATTCTGCATGTCCAGGTTTTGTATGCACCATAGACTAAAAATGTAATAAGTACCTTTCTTCATGACAGTGCTCAGCATAACCACTAAATTATTTCAATATCACCAAATAATCTGAATCATGGCGATAGCAACAGAAAACACTTACTTACCCCTTTTGTTCGATAGTATCTAAGTTCATTTTTGACCAAGACAAACCATCGTGCTTTCCAGTTCTAAAAAGTCAAAGGTTCGATGAAAAATTCCAAAATTAATAGAATTTGCAGGCAAAAACTTTCAGGAAATTAGACATAAATAATAGTGACAACTAGACCTTGTTCAATGACAGCTTAAATTTTAGTTATGATGCGTTCCTACGGGTAAACAGCATATGGAGAAAAATCGGCAGAAAAATGCCGTTCACCGTCCTTGAATTACTTTCGCGGTACTTTTTTTTAGTTTTTAACGTCATTTTCCCCAGTTACTGGAGCTACGACGCTACCCTTGGGCTTGGATTTGGCAGTGAGGAATTTCTTAGCCGGATGCCCTTCCTGACGCCAACCAACGGCTTTTTCTTTTTTGTGAAGTTCCAAAATCGCCTGCTCGGAGAATCGAACCAGGAACCTCTTGGTTACAGTGCACTTGCACTGACCATTAAGTCACGGCTCCTCTTGCGATATTGATGTTTGGTGAAGCCAAATTTACAGCTTATAAAAGCATGGGGCATTAGCTAGTGTAAAAGTTATTTCAAACTAAGCCTCTACTCTTAGCCTGAGTAGAGTTTAAAGCCATTTACACAAAATATACCTTTGCACTTTTTCACAGTCGCCAGATGAATCTGGTGCTGTTGTTCAGTTCTCACTGATGGAGAACACATCATTTTCGCAACTCTCTACGCAATAACGTTCATCGCGTCAATATTTCATAAAATCTAATGCAAGTACTTTGTCTGATACCGGGTAAAAAGTGTTCCAATGGCAGTTGCAAATATTCTTCACAAAAACCAAAACTTATTGGGAAAAACATCGCATCAGGTTTTATTTTCTATTTTTCATTTACCTTCACATGTTTTCCTAATTTAGTTAAGTAACCTTCCTTTGAGTTGATCTAAAACAAAACAACAAAAAAGTAATGCATATTTTCAAAGACAAATTAACCATTTTTATTTAGTCTTATGTTAACGTCAAGGTAGTGGTTGAATTCATTCCAAAGTAAAAGACAGCGGGGTAAAAAATATGAGCAATGGTTCAATAATGCCTTGGGCCATTTCTAAAGCAAATGACGAACATCTACTATCAGCCCATAACCAACGAAACAAGACTGGTCCAACAGCACTGAACGGTAGTGCGCAACTGCTACAAACCGGCTCTTATGACGCAAGAACGTACCTGTATTTGCCAAGCGCCAAGAAACGTAAAGTAGTCAGAAATGGTGAATGGTAATAAAATCATTCTTGTCAATGACAAATCTAAAGATCTAATACAAAAAACACCAACTCACACAAGACTGTGCTCTTGTGTATGGAACAATAGGGGGCAGAAAAGACTGTGGAGCTGTTAAGTTTCAATAAATGGAAGTTTGCAGCAAACAGGGACAAGTGAAAATAACTGATTTTCCACTGACTACATTTGCGGTACATACCTTGCTTGACTAAAATCCTCAAGACAGTAGTATTAACTTCTCGCTACACTATGTAATAGTTATCTTCGTTTGTAATCTTCTTGGGGTTACGTTAAGCAGCTTACAGTGTGGGGGTTGTGTCACAGCTAAGCATACTACCCATCATTTAGGAGGATTTATAGGTGCTCAGCGTTTTTGATGCTCTGGTTATAAACAATACAAAAAACAAAAATACCCACCAGCAGATTTTAAAGGATTCACAAACTATTACTGCTCTGCTTGTATTTAGCATTACATGCTACATAAATAAAACTTAATAGATATCTTTAAGAAATAATATTTCTGCATAATATTTCTGCTAAATATACCTTTTTCATTTTGCTGTAGAATTTTTTAAAAATTGTATCCCTGACCAACTAATATATCAATAGAGAGGTCTATTACCTCGTCCAACCTCTACCAATCTGTGAATACTGCAACATGATAAGTTGCAACCTTTTCACTTACTTCGTTTTTCATTACACCTTCAACCATTAAAGCTTTCCCCTAAAAAATATCTTTTAAGCCACATCTGTTAATGTGAAAAGCATAAGCCCTACAAAGTATATGGGAGATTTTAAAAAACAACTTAGATAGCAGTCAACCATATTCCCTAAAAAATTATGTACTGGTATACACATTTCACACACTATCCAACATAAACCCCTCTACAGTGCTTAATTTTACGCAAAACTCCCTCCTTTGTACCATGCAAAGTAAATGTATAATCTGAGCACCATAAAGACATCATCTGTCTGTGAAGAAATGTTCTATTACTGACAAGTCAGAGCAGGTTTCCTCTTGCTTGTGTTCAGGTGTTTAAAGTGACATCTTGCATTCAAAAGTCCATGGAAAAAGGATGAATACCAATAGCAGTACATTAAAATAGAAGCTATATTAAAAGTAATTTTATATACTTTTATAAGTGAAAAAAGGTGTTTCTACAATAGACATCAAAGGTCTTCTCCTGTACTCTGTCCAATGAAGTTCATATGCCAATGTACAATTTATTGTAGCTGTGATTTTCACTCTTTATGCTTGAAACATCCCCTAAGACAAAATAAATGCTCTCATACACAATAATTAAAGATAAAAAACTTTAGTAAACAGAGTTTACCGAAGATACTGGTGCAGACATCCTATTTTGCTTCTTTTCAGGACGGTTGCCCCATTCTGCATGGACTCGTATAGTCTCATATGAAACTGGTTCTTGAACATTCCGTGGATATGGATTTATTAACACTGTAAGTACACCTATGGGTATAAATTGTGAAGCATCAGGGTTAAGCAAAATAAAGTGTCTTGCTAAGCAGTCTTCAAAACATTCAAAACATTCAAAATATTCAAATCATATCAAATTGATAGTATACAAAAAAAATAATAGCTTTGATTGATAAGATACCTACTGTTTTTCAGATTCAGCAGCAAATATTGTGAGCAGAACCAACCACTACAGTCATTTCACAACCAAAGCATAAAGAATATGGCTGTTAACAGTTACTGTATGGGGATATTATTTAAGGTATGGGAACTAAAAAGTCCAACCAGTGACATTTAATAGGCAAATCTGGAATGAATGCAGCATACTTCCTAAAAACAGCACAACAGATGACAGCCTATAGTAAAAAAAAGTCTAACCATAACATTTTTTCTAGCTCCAACTAGTATTTTTTTTTATCTCCTTCAATCTGACACAAAATTGAGAAGATCACATGGCCACATAAAGTGGCACTGAAGCTGGTTTGCAGAGAGTCCAAAGGGAAGTATTTAGTATGTCTACAGCACCATCATTAGAAGAAAAGAAAGAAAAAGTAGGTAACAAAGCATGGCATTTGAGCCTTGTGAATTGAAGAGGCAATGCCACACACCTGAGGAGAATAAATGTTATAAGCAGTGGTAACTTCAATGAGGCCTTAGGGATAGGGGCTTAAGGCCCCATAAATGACCCAAGGCTGTACATAAAAATAAAAAAGGTGATATCATACTACCAATTTTTTTTAATCAAGCCCCAAAATTAGTGATCAAGTATATACATTATTGCTTACAACAAGTTAGCCTTTAATGTACTTTTGTCTGCAAATACCTGTGTAATCCATGATATGCTAAGGAAGTCTTAGTTACTCAAAGGTCTGTGTAACTGTGTATTTCATGGCAATGCAGTGGATACTAACTAAAAAGTTGTAACAGGCTGGAGTCAGGAGTAACTTACCCTGAAAAAAAGTATGCATTATCACTCCCTGCATAATGCAGTTCTGAATTTCATATGAGCAACTATAGCACGTTTCATTCATATGTGAAGATGTGATGTAACTTCATGTAAATTATCAAAAAAACATGTCCCATTCAGGCAAGTTGTTACATTTGTCATTAGGGGACTTGTGCTGTCTATAATCCTTGTATATATAATACTATTGATCCTCAAGCTAAGTCATTTCACCACTACCTCAATAAGTAGTGATTTCCAATGGTCTAAGTAGCAAATGTGTACCAGTATCATTTACCACTGGTTTCCAGAGTGTGTGTTAGGGAACTTGACTCAATTATTGATTAGCACAAAGTAATTCTTGCTTTAATCATCATCCTTTATACAAACAGAGCAAGTCCTAGGTCAAGTGGAAAAACATTACAATAGGCTATTCTAGTGTGTAGTTTGTCATTTCATAAACAATAGTAAGTTTCCCATTTGACTATGTCTTTTTTTTTTCTTTTTTTTTTTTTTTAGTTTTAACGTCATTTTTCCCCAGCAATTGGAGCTCAGACGGTGCCCTTCAGAGGGAAAAACAAAAATAAACATATGTTGTGATTTTTTTCTTACAGTTTTGATCATTAGCAATGCATGCTCAACATACTTCATGTTTGGTCAGTGAAATTAACCACAACCCATTCTATACTACTTGGAAGATATACAACTGTTTGGTGTTTATTTACCTGCAACTGCAGTAGGTAAAAAAAGGTAGAAATGTTGGTATGTTTTTGTCTCTTGTTTTCACAATCTACTTATGTTGAATATGCAACCCAACAATCAGCACAGAATTGAAATTAAGTAAAAGGTTCACAATTTTTTTTTACATCTGTAGAAATTGTGGAGCTTTAAGATGCCAACATGCCCAACACAAATGTTGTTCTCTGGTAGCCACCTTTTTGTGACTTGTTGAGATGCCTGCTATTTTGTCTATATGAAATCTAAAACATAAGTTAAAGCTCTATATACTATTAAAATAGTTAAAATGCAAGCAGCAAATTGTCTTACCTGACTCTCCTCCAATAAGGGGTTTATTTTCAAAGTGCTCAACAAAATCTCTAATGTTTGAAAATCTTCCCATTCCAAATGTGTAATGTGTGCCATCCCAACCAATTTGAAAATGTTTTACTGAACTTGCACATCTTACAGACAATGAATATTCACCTGGGTTTGTGACACTTGCTCTCAGTAAATAACTACCATCTTCAGCATTCTGAATCAGAAGGGCCTCTGCATGATGACGATTCAAATTTGGATGATACCATCTGAAAAAAAAAGCCAACACAAGGAATATTGCAAAATGCTCAACCACCAACATAAAATTGCAAATTGTTTTTACAAAGGAAAACAAACCATTTTATCACTGTAAATGTAAATGTAAACCTCTGTTAATTTAGTTTCCCATGAATTACATTATAGTGGTAACAGGATTAACCCATATACAATCTACAACTTGGTACCTAACAACATACAACAAAGTTACAGGTAAAAGTGCAAACAAAACTCCTTATAGCTGGTTCAAAATCTACCAAGAAGAATTTGATCCAGTATTGTTAGAGCTAAATTAGCAATTTTGCTTAGATAATAGTAGATATTTAGCAACTTAGAATTTTAGGCTCAGATAATGAATTTTAGCCAGTGCCAGTGCAATTAACTCAGTTGGAATTAAAGTTGTAAACTCTTTCTGTCTACAATAATGTGCAGCTGCAGCCTGGTTTTGGCGGCTTTATAATGGCAATAATCTGCCTTTGAAGTATGTCTTTAAAGTACATCAGCCAGACAGTACAATTTTAGTCACAAAAAGTGTTTTTTTTATCTGCTTGCCACTGTTTTATGTAAATAAACCAAAAAACTTGAATTAAACCAAATTATGATCAACAGCTTGCACTAACTAATGAGATACTGTGTCTGTTATCCAATTTTATCTAAAACACACCAAGCCAATATTCATTACACTGTTTGTTGTTTTATATAAAAGCTTTGTTTACTTTATGTCCAAAACAAGATTATGTGTCATCCTTGAAACTAAATATAATAAAATGCCTGAATTAAATGTAGTACTTGTAACAAAAAGGTTTCCTAAAACAAGAAAGCATGATACTAAAATACAACTGGTTCAGAGTAAATACAATGATATTGCTGCAACACATTATCCCTCTTAAAAGGAATGTGACAACAAAATTTGTGTTTTTCTTTACTGTCCCATTTTGGCAAAATACATTTTCCTATTTACACTAGAAAATATGAATCTCTCCACAAAATTAAATGATATAGTCTTCCGTTGACTTTATCTTCTCTTACCTTG
>RDPX01000523.1:103259-124631 GCA_003991215.1 Morbakka virulenta | reverse complement strand
ATCGGCTACGATGGTTCGGGCATGTTGAAAGAAGAAATGAACAACATGTTGGAAAGAGATGCATGCAGATGGATATGCCAGGACGAAGAAGACGAGGGAGACCGAAGTACAAATGGAAGGACAACATCAGAGAAGACATGGCAGCGAAGGGGATCAAGAGGGAGGATGCATAAGCACCGTACACGGTGGGGTTGTCATATTCGCCGCGACGACCGCTGACAAGGTAAAACTCAGAGAAAAAGAAGAAGAAGAAGAAGAAGAAGAAGAAGTAGTAGTAGAAGAAGAAGAAGAGTCTGAAAATGGCAGATTTTTCTTCGAATGAACTGATTATGTTACCAAGAGTGAGAGAAAATATATTTTAAGAAAATATATCTCGTTGTAATTTGACAAAGAGGTATTTGTATTTACTTATTCAAATGATAACAGATATCAAGTGAATACCAAACTAGTAAGTAATTTATTTTTGAGCTGGTATCTCAATGTTCTCAATATTAAAGGTTTTTAATCAGAGGACAAAGTCAAGGAGAGGAAACGATGATGAAAAATAAAACAAAGGCAACAGAAATAGAAAATCTGCTGTAATAATAAATTCCTGATATAAAAATATTCATTGCTTGAATATGTGTGTCAAAAATGAGCACATTAAGTTTCATCATCAGGAGAAAGCAGCTGAAACATAATTTTAGAGTTATGTGAACATTGACCTGAGGTTTTCAAAATCCTACGCAATAAACATTAAAAATTTGTACATTTAAATGAACGCTAGTAGTCTAGGGAACAGATCTCCCAAATTCAACGTCCTAGGAATAAGTATTTCTCAAAATATTGACGTTCAAACAGGTTATGCCTACTAGCCCCTCTCCCCAGTACCTGGTAAGGTTAGAGCCATTAAAGTTATGCATCAGGACATTACCGTCTTTTTGGTGCTCACTCCTTCATTGTGACATAAAAGATTTTATACTTTTATTTACACATATACATCGTGGACTCCCATAAACAGAGAATACCTCCTTAAGACGAATAAAATTAAGTATGCATTTAAAAGATTTCAAATAAAAAACCAAAGTTCATTCACCTGAAGCTAATCGGACATAACTGTCACTTTAGGAATCAATTTGATAAATACTCTCGGAAAAACGAATAATGACCATTCGTGTTAGTTGAGATCCAGATCTAAACATGTTATTTGCAATAATGCTTGTCGTACGTCCTCTCTGATTTAAACATCGAATCATCTTCTGATATAAGACAATATTGGTACTGGGGCCATTTCTGTAACCGTAGCTAAAATCTTTAGAGTCTAGGTCTGTAAGATCACTCACCTGAAAGTGTGCCGTGTGAATTCATACGTTTACGTGAATTCACTTTATAAAGTAAAATGAGGAGAAGAGAGCCAAACGACTACACTTTTGTCCTCTGAAAGCCTGTTTCATGATATTTTTGTGAATGTCACGAAACGTGCTCGTGAGATGGAAAGTGAAAGCCTTTTAACTTTTCTCTCTTCACCATATTTTTTACTAGTCTGCACTGAGCATGTACTGAGCACTGCCCCTTCGGCCCACTCATCAGCACAGGATACTTCTTTTCCAAAAGCCTTTCCAAAAAACATAGTACTTCACAAGGATGGGTATTATATTGAAATATTTGAAACAATCCAAAAGATCCAATTACAATTATCCAATATTTACTCCCCATCTGCGAGAGTGGCACAGAAACAACTGTTTTTCTCCCTTACCAAGCTTTTAATGAGAACATTCACCAATTGTCAGGGGAAGACTCTGATTGTATACTTAAAAAAAAACTCGAGCAAGTAAGAAAGAGACCGGACTGCGAAAAAACCCTAGTACTAGTGCTGGAGGCCTCCCTAAAAGACACAAATTTCCAAGACACCTTTCCACTAACGCACTTAACAAATTTTAACCATGATCGAAAGCATTGGCTTAGGTCTCGATCGGATCTGCCTATTCCAACAATTACTTGCACACTTCTAAGTTGCAAAAATTGAGCCATTTTCTCTTTCGGATCACGATGCCATGACAATTGAAGGGCCTTTGGATGAAGTCAATAAATCAAGGCCAGGGCACTGGACAGGCAGGAATTGAATGGAGCCAACCTTAAAATTCTGCAGTTTTAAACCAACACTTGCTCCATTTGGACTTTTTGGCTCATCAGAAAGTTTGATTGCCCCAATTTATAGGCCTGGTGGGACATAGAAAACAGAAATTTAAACACATTTGTACTTGCTTCTCTAAGCAAATGATCAAAGAAAAATTCCTCTAGAGAGCTAGTGTACTGGAAAACCTACAAACATCTGACACCACCCCTTAACTTCAAAGAGACTAGAAAGCATTTCCCACCTAGAGGAGCAATTAATGCAAATGGATCTCCATACAATTAAAGGAGCTAGACGTCGGGAGAACTTTGTAACTTCCCATAAGCAGTCCACGAATTATTTTTGTTCCCTTTAACAAATAAAAGTTAACAAAGACACAATTACAGCTCTCAAAGATAACCAAAACATCTTTTCAGTCGATAAGGATATCGACTGTATGGATGCAAGAAGCTGGTTTCTTAACAACGCTCTACCCTTTTCCCTTCACCGAGGAGTCAGCTCAAAACAAGTTGCTTCTCAACCGTATGCAACTTTGTCAAACGTCTCCGGAGACATGCTAGATTCGCCACTGTAAAACAATGCCAAAATACATTAAAAGCAATGAAACTACGTAAAACTCCTGGAATCGATTGATTTCCTGACGAATTCTACTTACAACTCTGGGATTTCCTGTGCCAGTCGCTCATCGACGTTTTAAATTTTTCTTTTTCCTCGTCCAAAGGAGTTAGGCAGAGATGTCCTGTCTTACCCTTGCTTTACTGTCTCGTAGCTGAAAACAGTCACCAAGGTAATTCCCAAATTCAAATATTTTCATGGTCTAAAGATACCTAGCTGTAACGAAGAGGCTTGCACCTCGCCATATGCAAACGATGCTACGATATAATTTGGCGTTAAAAACCTCTAGCAACTACACTGAATATTGTTTTAGTTGTGAATAGGCCAGTACAAAAAGCACTTCACTCTATGCAACATGGACAATTGTATCATCCCAGCACACAGTGGATTAAGTGTGCAACAATAATTAAAATTCCTTTAGGACAACCCACATATATACTAGCTTACATACATCAAGTGATTATCAAACTAAACACGACGTTGAACATTTGGACTAACCGTCTATTTTCACTTGGTGGCAAAGTGCTTATTCTCAACAACCTTGCCATATCCAAATTGAAATACGTATTCAAAATCTTCCTAATCCCTACTAAATTTTTCAAATGGTTGAAAAACGTATCGGTAGTTTTTTTATGAAAAAACTGTTATGAAACTCTTGCAAGAACATTCTGCTACCGTCCTGTAGACCAAGGAGAATTGAGCTTGAGCCATTTAGTATCCAAAGGGCGTGCACTGGTCCTATATAACCTAAGAGATATTTTCCAACGTTATAAAAAGAAATATCTGGCCAAGTATTGGTTAACCTGAAACCTCCATGGCACTTCGACAAATATTAGTGGAAGGAAATTTATCTCGTGCTTACCTAATACCTTACAGCTCTTTTTTGTGAATATTTATTCAAAGTAATTTATCTGACTCTTAAAAGCAACACCATGATTTTGAAAACCAATTTTTCTATCAAATTAAAAGTNCCTGTAGACCAAGGAGAATTGAGCTTGAGCCATTTAGTATCCAAAGGGCGTGCACTGGTCCTATATAACCTAAGAGATATTTTCCAACGTTATAAAAAGAAATATCTGGCCAAGTATTGGTTAACCTGAAACCTCCATGGCACTTCGACAAATATTAGTGGAAGGAAATTTATCTCGTGCTTACCTAATACCTTACAGCTCTTTTTTGTGAATATTTATTCAAAGTAATTTATCTGACTCTTAAAAGCAACACCATGATTTTGAAAACCAATTTTTCTATCAAATTAAAAGTATTGCTATGGACATTCCAATTACTTATATCTTAGCTGACTTATTTAAGGCTAAAAATAAGTGATCTTTTACCAGTAAGCTATGGAAAGTTATCCTTGAGTTGCTTTAAGTTTTTTGATGAGATTCTTTTCAATGGCAGTTCAATCAAGTTTCAGTGGAACACATTAAAAATTTCTGCAACTCATATAGCTTTAAGCGTTAAGACCTGAATGAGGACTAAATATTTCAAAGTAGCACTACGTTCCCAACTTGAAAATTGGAAATGGAAGCAAAAAAATTGACTGTAGAAATTTGTGCAAAAACATTCATATACTTTTTTAAAATGTCATTAACGTAGCAACGAATTTCATGGCAGGATCTTGAACAAGTATAGAATATTTTAATAGCAGGTTCAAGACAAAAACGCTTGCATGTCACAGAAGCTCAAAAAGCATTAAAATTAAAATAGAAACTGCACCAAATTTAAATAGCTTAGGAAGAAAACAGATGGCAAGTTCTGAGTAAGGACAAAAATATACATATCAAATAATTTCAAGGTCATGTAGCGAAATCGAAAAAACGTTTTTTCTTTTACACTGCAGTATTTTAATCATTCTTAATGCAAAGAGGAGCCGTGGCTTAATGGGTAGTGCAACAGCACCATAACCAAGAATTCCGGGTGCGATTCCCCGAGCGGGCGACTTTGGAAATTCACAAAAGAAAAAGCCATTGGTTGGCGTCAGGAAGAGCATCCGTCCAAGAAATTCCTCACTGCCAAATCCAAGTCCCAGTGAAAATCACCCTCTGAGCCCCATTTACTGGGGAAAAATGACGTTAAAATCAAAAAAAATTTTTTAATTGTAGCAAATGGTTACAAATGCAAATTTCTTTAAATATTGTCCATTGCTTAATTGTACTTTGCAATCTATACTGGGTCTTTCATTGATGGAACCCCAAGTAAACAGACGGCCTATTCCTGTCTTTCACAGATACCCATCTATGAAAGGCCCGAAGAAAAGCAAAAGATAAAGATAAAGTGGGACAGAAAGTACGCGACACCATAAAATGCATTACATACAGATCGCCCCTCTTGGACCCTCCTTGGGCAGGCCCTTCCTCTTGGGTTGGTCTTCAGCCAAGGCTCAAGTGTCTCAAGACCCCTGTCCTGCATGGTTGGGCCCTATAACCAAAGCTCCGACCAACGAGAGACCAGAGCTCTACACTTGGTCTTAGCCAAAAGACCGAGTAGCAACCTATACTATTGACAAAAACTCAACCAAAACCAAAAACACTATTGTTTCAAAGGAGAAAGAACACATGAACATTGGGTCCTAATCGTTGACGTAGGTTCTAATTGTTTGACATTCACTCCATTGTGGTTACATTGGTTTATGAATTGGCAAGCATGTGTAAATGTAGTTTTGTGTAATTTTAACGCAATGTGATTACTAATAGAAGCTCGTGGTAGTTAATTTCAAATGAAGCACTTAATGACGTCATCTTACCGAAAAAAATGGAAGCAGTTCGGTGTTTAGATGTAAGGTTATTTTCTATTAAATTCACCATTTTACCATAAAAGTAATAAATTTTGGTAAATATCAGGTATGAATAGAGTTTGGGGCTGTTTTACAGCATAACATAATTGGGTTATGCAACAAACTGAGTTGCAACAAGTTTGAAAACCACCAAGAAACCTTGCAATGTCATACAAATGAGAGTATGACATATTGGCTTTTACATGTCAACTTTCCCTTCAAACTTGTTAAAAGTTGTTCCAGTTTTAAAATAATATTCTATTTATGGGGTGTTTTTAACGGAACCTAATTTCTTCAATATAATTTCCGATGAGAATACTAATTTACCGAATTAAGACCGCCTAAAATGACGTGAACGAAAACTGCACAACCAATACCAAAGAATGAGACTAAAGCACATTGTAATGACCACTAATTAATAACATTAATAACCTCAACTTAATAACATTAAATTTAGAAATACAAGTTTTCTTCTTAGACCAAAATATATGACTTAAAAAAAATATTTCTACCTTGACCTTGACTGACATGAATTATTTCTTCCAAAGTCTATAATCGTTTGTGTCAGGCTTCAGGCTTATTGACGAACTACATTTATGTTAACTTTGATATAATTTTTATGCCCACCCCCTCCCTTCCTTACTAAAAACAAAAATTAAAAAAAGAACTTCTTTTCTATTTGAATTTCATAATTTCTTGCCTAAACGGCCTGTTTGAGAGGTCTGTCTAATTCATTTCTTATCTGAGTAGTCTATTGTGTTGATGGTGAATCAGTAAAGTTTTGAAGAAGATGAATTTACTAACTTGTCTGGTATTGTTAATGTCAAAAGATCCATTAATGTAAGATATTTATCATGTCGTGAGTCGTAAGCTTTTTCTCAGTTACGTTTCGAGAGATACTTCCCCCATCGTCAGTAGCCATCACACTAATACTTTAACACTTCTCCTGCACAACTCCACGAGAAAAGAATTTTCTCATAACAAACCATACACTTTCAACAACGTCATCTAGTAGAATGTCACGTTAGAATGTTGACGTTAGAATTGTGACGTTGTTATTATTCAATGAATTTTCAAGCTGTTTGGAAAAAATAAACACTAAAATGTAAGAATGTATTAAGAATATTTCACCCTTATATTTTGTCAAATCATAAGAATACTTCACCCTCAACGAAATTTTACTATTCTTGTAAAAAGAAAAGCGTGTAGTAGTTTATATGTCAAAATGCCTCAGTTTGTGTATTGAACTTGTTTCTTAAAATTAAACTTTACGCCACAAAAGATGTGGAAAGTATCGTAAAAGTACAACAAGCGTTATATTAGTATTTGAAAACGTATGAAGAAGGCATGTCGGAATTAGGTAAAAGAGGCAGGGAAAAAAATACAAGTTTTGGAATTATGTACATTTTTTAAAAGAGAAGATACAATTGCAGTATTAAAAAGCATATTTCGATGAAAAGAATATACATTTCATTCTGGGTTACAATAATACAATGAGTTCTTGACTATTATATCTTACGAGAATTCATTTACACATATCAATGTCATTTAAACTAAAAAATTATTTGGTTGTTCTTTCAATTTCTACTTAACTGATGTATGGTCATCATGGCTTTTATAGCGGATAGCCTGGAGGACCGTAGTTTCTTGTAACCGCCAATTCTTTTCTGCATATCTCCTTTCCTTTTAAGGCTCCTTTGCTGCTTACCACGCAGGTTTCTCTGAGCTTCTTTTGGTAGCTTGGACTTTCTTTTTGAATTTTCTGTTCGATGGAGGACAGACGAGTCTCTTGTTGCATTCAATTGCTTTCTTTTATTAGCAGAAATATTAGCCTGTTTCCTTGTTGCAGTTATCGACGTTTTGGGTTTATGCACTGGTATTTTGTTTATTATAAATTGGTTTTTTCTTTGATTTGATTGAGTGGTGCCTCGCACCGCACGTCTTACTTTGCTTCGTAGGTTGTAACGTTTTGGAGTACGCGTTCTTTCTACCGATTTTGGTGATGGCTTATTTCCAAACTTGATTTTACTTCGTAATTCGTAAACTTTGGTGGAATGCTTTTCTTTTACGTATTTTGGTGATCGCTTACCTTTGAAGTGTTTTACTGATATAACATTTTGTTCCCCAGTTTTTACTGATACCTTGGGCCAATGATGTTTTTTGTTGAAGATGCCCTTCATGTTGGTGCTACGCACCTTACGCTTTTGCGTCTTTCCCCTTACAATTATTCTTTTGTTGGGGTTCAACTTTTCTTTTGCAAGACGATATCGTCCTTGGAAAAACAATAAGTGTTTAGATTTGGTTGCTCTTTTAAGCGCTCTTGCAACCAATGCTTCCTCACTTAACGAAACTTTGTATTTTTTCTGCATAATTTTAAGGATATCTTTTCTAGTGGAGCCATTCCTGTCGGCAAGTTGCATGATGCAGTTTTTTATTGCAGAGATACTTATCTTCTTGGAGTGTCTTTTGGATGATTTCAGTTGAGCCATTTTTGCCTCAAGCCTTGTTCTTTCTAATGAAAAGGATTGTGATGTTGGTCGATGGAAGTTTGGTGCAGGAAAGTAATGTTCTGATTGCGTAGCGACCTTTTATTGTTTGATTTGACGTCACCCTGGCAACTGGAGAGACAAAGGCCTGGGGTCGATATTCCTCTTACTGACGTCATTGTTGTTTTGTTCCAGAAAAGTAGAGTGAATAAAGTAGATCGTAAAGCAACTTTTGTAAGCTTACGACGGGATAAGCAAGAAAGAACCAACAAAGTTAATTTCAAAGAAAAGGTAACTTAATAATGAAGTAAGAACGAACACAGATAAGCTTATTTCTAAATATTTAATGGTTGAGTCCGTTAAAAGCATTAGTTTCATATTACTTAAACTTGATTCTTTTCTAGGAAACTAGATAAAAATGTGAAACGGAGATTTGATAGAACATGAAAACAATATAAAATTTGTATCAAAGTCTCTAACAAAAAAGACAGAAGAAGCTGGTTGCTTCTGAGCAATGGAAGCTGCCATTACAAAGTAAAACAGAGAAATAATCGACAACAGTAATAATTAAGGGATTGCAAAATTTTTTAAATGATTGGCAGAAGACACACCAACAGATAAATAGAATGAAATTGTCAAGGGAGTGAGCTATCTCTGGTACAATGTTCACACAAATTCAATTGACCAGACTGAGTATTGTCTTATTGCTCTTCCAAAGTAATGACACCGAACAAACGAAAAACTTAAAAAACTTTAATTATTTCAAGAGGAGACGTAGGTGTAGAGTTAGTATGATAAACATATTTTTCTCCAACAGTTGCTTTTAAGTTTGTTAAATTTCTAGCCCTCCAATAGCGGTAAAAAGGTTCAAATTTGGAATCACAATAAATTAAAAATAGAAACCAAACGATTAAAAATTTGAAAATGATAATGCGATGAGAACATAATCATTTACCAAAAAGAAAAATTATGTTTCATGAATCCAAATAGAGACAAAATAATTTAAGATTGAAATAAAAAAATCATATATTAATGTTTCCGGAGGTTGAAAAAAATCATCATCATCATCATGTGGGATAAGTTCTTGTTGGTAATGACAAGATCTAAATGAGGACAAGACTTCCATGTACTCCAAATGGATCAACTTTTGATATCGAAAAAACGGTAATAATGTAAAAATGGAAACGAAGGAAACAGATTTTAAAGTTTGGACAGGATTAAAATCGGAAAATCGCAATAAACAAATTATCTTTTAAAGAAGCCCTTAATAAAGGGCAATCTTATTAACGGTGTAGTGAGGAGATCAGGAACAGAATCAAGAGAGCGTGGATGAAGTGGAGGAAAACAAGTGGATTAGTGTGTGACAGGGGAATGCCAGTTATGTTGAAAGTGAAGATATATAAGTGTGTGATCAGAACAGAGCTGTTGTACGGACTAGAGGTGATGGCATTGAGAAGAGTGGAAGAGAGGGTACTAATGTCGACTGAGATGAGGATGTTAAGATGGATGATAGGTCTGTCTCTGCAGGAGCACCGAAATAACGAGGATGCTCGAAAGGTCACGAAGGTTATCAGTATACGAGAGAACGCAAAAGAAGAAAGTTTGCGTTTGTATGGTCATATCAAGAGAATGGGAGAGGAGATGGGGGTAAAGACGACATTCGACAGCAAGGTAGAGGGCCAGAGGAGCAGGGGAAGGCAGAGGCTAAGGTGGAGCGATGTCATCAAGAAAGATATAGAAAAAGTTCGGGCGACAAAGGAGGATGTCAAGGACACGCGAAAGTGGAGAAGAATGTGTTGAGCGACCGACCCGACCTGATCCGTTGGAAAAGGCCAAAAGGAGAAAAAGAAGAAGATTAGCGGTTAAGAACCATACAAGGCATATCGCCACCAAGTGTATGGGACTATGAAGAAATGACAGAAAATAAGGGATGAAAAAGAGGTTTCAACTAAGAGAGAAGACGTAATCTTAGACTTAAAAACATTCAAATAATATGACGTAGGAAAGCACTCAAAACTCAGAAAATTCCATCACTTTAAGAAAGAAAGCTGCAATCGATAAGATTTAGTAAACCGAGGGACAACAACTGTACAAGGATGAAGACGCTGAGAGAAATGTGTCAGGCTAGATGCAACAAACTTAGCTGGCACTAGCGCGGAAAGCTCATCATAACAGTTTTCACGACAATACCTGTACAAAAGACCAATTCAAGCCGTATTCTGTTGATGGGACAAAAATTGAAGACTGCGAGCAAGAGCTGGTCCTGTCAGTATACAAACACGTCTCTGAACTCGATCAAGAATATCAAGATGAGATGACGGAACACCTGCTAAGGTATGAAGACAATACTCTATGCAAGAACGGATGGTAGCTCTATATGGATTCAAGATAGCCTCAGATGTAAGATTATCCCAGCACAATATATAGAATCAATCTTTTTAGAAGCAGACTTGCTAATAGATTGAATATAAGAACCCCAATAAAAATTTGGTGAAAACGGGAAACTAAGCAACCTCATTTATAAACATTCCACACAAGAGGAGAAGCAACCTCGCCAGGGTTAGTATTAGAATGATACTCCATAAATGTTAAAAGTAGAAAAGAGCTCAGCCTTCTATATAACGACATCAGTTGCGTTTTAGTGGCATTGAAAGAAACCAGCTACTTCCTTTCCAATTTCTAACACCCTAAAGGTCAAATTCAAGACTTGCCAGTTTTACCTGCTCCCGTTGAGTTGCCTTGTAGCAATGCCACAGTACAGGGTAGTGTCATCAGCATAGATGTTGATAAACTGAAGCAGATTATCAGGAAGATCCTAAATGTAAAGAAAGAAAAGGGTTGGACCAAGAATACAACATTGAGTAACGCCAGCGTTACCAACGACAGAAAGAAGAGTTCCTGGTCAATATTTGCGAGGATCAGATAGGTCACCCACATTCTTAAAGACATGAACAACTTTAGAAATTTTCCAGGAAATTTTAAAGCGGAAAACAAGACCCTGATATGTGAAGATTAAAAATTTTATACATCAAAGAAGACAGCTCAAAAGCATTATCCTTTGAAAAAACCACCGAAATCAAATCTAGACCAAGAGGTTTAGATTGATCAAACCCATGAATAGCCTTTGCAACTTACCTCTGGTTTATTATAATATAATTCAATATTTGATAGGTTTGCGAAGGGAACTCTGGCAAAGAAACACCAGTATCACTAAGAGAGGAAATTGTGAAAATTAAGGATTCTTTGTGAGTCAAGAAATTTTCCAGGCACAAAAAGGTCAGAATATTTTTTACCTCTCAAGTATCTGTTGGCCTCTTTGTTTTGACACTACTTTTCTAACTTTTCCTCCTTTCCTATATTTTCAAACCTGCACTTTACATATTGTATGTTATTAGTGACGTTGGCCAATTTGATTTGCTTTTAATTGCTTTGTCATAATGTACGTGTACTTTAGGTGACGTTTTGGAAATAAGTTTATAAACTAAGGGAGCTCAAGAAGTGCATTGACTCTCTGCTTATTATGTTATCTGAGGTTGTACCTTTAACTATGTTACACAATTATTGGGGATTTAAAAGGTACGTAATTTGTTTGGATGTTTGCCTGTTAAGTACCTTATCGGCCGTTTTGACGCCGGCTCTCATTCCGCCACCTACGAATTTTGGCTTAACGCCATTTAGGGTCGCTAATAACGCCTCCGAAAAACGTAAGAACAATTATAATGATTTTCCAATTATTTTTTTATTCACGTATCAGATTACATACATTAATAATAAACACAATTAACAATACAATCTTACCATCTCTATCGCGATGCAAATCAAGCAAAGGTATTCGTGATAATTAAACAACTACGATTATCTCATTGTTATTGTTCTTGATAGCATCTTCAGTGTTCTTCTCTTCTTCAACTTCCTGCTCAGCATCAGGCTATTGATTTCATATTTTATTGGGCTCGAAGTGAGCAGTGCGACTACAAATTACAGAGTCCAAGGTAGGATTATATTATCAATATTAAAAGTTCTATGTACATGTATTTCTTAAACTTTTGTTCCAGCAAGGTGTAGTAGTATAGCATTTTGGGGGCTTTGTGATACCGGTGTCTGAAAAATGCAATTTTTTAGTTTGCTGAAAACTCTCAGGCTTTGATATGCACACAAACAAGTCTAAAATATAATATGGGGCTTAAAAGATTCTTTTTTCCTGGTCTGCCAACTAGTGGTTGGAACTTTTGTCACTAATCTTACCAAAGATATGTTGTCCATTCTTGAAAAATTGAATTCCCCCGACCAATAGAGCAAGATTACGACACAATATAAAATATCATGTCCAATTCTGTCATAATAATTTCTAAACTACATNAGCATTTTGGGGGCTTTGTGATACCGGTGTCTCACTCTACAATGATGTGTTACCAAAACCTTTATAAATGACTTACCTTGCTTTATTCTACTTAATTTTAGTTGTGATGTAATTGTGACTAAAAAATGCAATTTTTTAGTTTGCTGAAAACTCTCAGGCTTTGATATGCACACAAACAAGTCTAAAATATAATATGGGGCTTAAAAGATTCTTTTTTCCTGGTCTGCCAACTAGTGGTTGGAACTTTTGTCACTAATCTTACCAAAGATATGTTGTCCATTCTTGAAAAATTGAATTCCCCCGACCAATAGAGCAAGATTAAGACACAATATAAAATATCATGTCCAATTCTGTCATAATAATTTCTAAACTACATTAAATGAATCATTCACCTGAAACCCAAATGATGATACATAGTTAAAGCAAAAACTTTTCAAGAAAGGATTTAGCTTACAGCAAATTATTTTAATAAGACTGTAAAAGGTTTTCAGTCTTGAACAAATCAGATACTGATCCTGAAACTGAATTCACAAAATGGATTTAGGCCTGTATTGAAACCTTGTACGTAGTCGTACTAACAAAGACAAAACCTCATTGTTTAATTGGAAGTAGATATTGCTAGAAGATTTACAGCAGCATTTTTCATTTTGAAAATTCTTCATTTTATGGACTCAGTGAAAGCCATTGACCTAGAATATCTATCATGTTTTGAGCCGTAAGTTTTTTCTGAGCTCAGAAAAAGCTTACGACAGTGAGACAGAAATCATGCAAGACAGCATAAAATGCAAGACATACGGAACACCCCTCTATGGCCCTCCGTGGGAAATCCGTTCCTCTTGGGTTGGTATTCAGCCAAAGCTCAAGCATCTCAAGACCACCTGTCCCTCATGGCTGGTCCCTATAGCTAAAGCTCTGACCAAGGAGAGACCGGAGCTCTACAATTGATCTTAGCCAAAAGGCTGGGAAGCAAAAAGGCTTATGACTTGCAACTTGATAAATATTCTACATCAGTGTTTTGCATTATCTGGAAGAGTTCCCTTTGCAAAGATATGATCAAGATATGATGGCAACTAATTTTATTTGTGGACTTGGTCAATCTAAAGCTTCTTGTCGAAATTTAATCCCAGTAGTTGTCTTGAAAGAAGCTTTTGAGCTATCTTTCTTGCTGTCTACACTATTCAAGATTTCTAAAGTTGTTTTTATCTTCAAAAATGCAAGCTATCCATCTGATCCTGGCAAATATTTACCTTTGAGTCTTCTTTTTGTCATTAACAATGTCTTTACACGACGTATCAACAATGCATTGATGGAATTCTTGCAAAATCTAAGTCTTATTCTTAATTTTCAGTGTGGATTTAGAGGATCGCGTTCCATTGGTGACCTTTTGAGTGTAATTACAAAACGCATAAGCCTAGTAAAGGACATACTATAGTTCTGAATATTTCCAGGGCATTTAATAAGGTGTGGCAAGATGGTTTGCTTTACAAGCTTTCTGATTATAGGGTTTGTGGTATGGTCTTTTGTCACTTAGTCCTTTTCTCTCAAATGGCGAATGCATGTTAGACTGAATGGAATTGTATCTGATGAGTATCCCATCATTGCTTGGGTTTTCGTAGGACTCTATCCTTAGTTAAACTCCCTTCCTTCTCTAGATTAAAGGCAATCATGGCAACTTACTTCTGTTCATCAGTATCTGTGCTGACGACACCCACTTGTACTTTGGCATTGGCCACAAGGCATTTCAACAGAAACAAGTCACCTTGCGGAAGATATGGAGTCTGACTTTCAGACTGTCACCCAACAGGGAAGAAATTGGCTAATGTCTTTTAACGCGACAAAACGCAACTGCTGTTGTTTAGTAGAAACTGAGTTCTTATCTTATCTTCAATGTTCATTAAAATCATTTTGATATTAAACCTGATAAGGTGGTTTCTCCACCTGAGAAATGCTCAACTAAAAAGGTGCTTGGTTGGTCATTTTCTTCAGATCTTTCTTGGGGTGCTTATATTCATTCCATTGTTGAGTCTGCTTCTAAAAAGATTGATTCCATATGTTGGGCTAGAGAGTATCTTGGACATGAGATCATTTTGTATCTCTATAAAGCTATCATCCGTCCTTGCATAATGCACTGTTATCACACATAAACAGGTGCTCCCCAATCTCTTCTTAATGTTCTTGATCGAGTATAGAGACGTGTTTGCATATTGATAAGTCCAACTCTTGCTGGCCGTCTTGAACCTTGGTCTCATCGAGGAAATATGGCTTGCTTTAGTCTTTTTCTTAAGGATTATAATGGGAAGTGTTCTAACGAGCTTTCCTCGCTGATTTCAGCTCAGTTTGTTAGGGGTCTGAATGACTCGTTTTATTCAACATCTTTACCCTTAAATTGGCTTTGTTTCTCGATGTAAAAAATCGTTCTGGAAATGTGTTTTTCCTCGGACAGCTAGTTTAAGGAACTCTTTGAGTTCTGAGTATTTTCTTTCATTACAAGGTTGAAAGAAAATGCTCCTTTAACCTTTTTAGCCTTTTACAGTGACTGTATGCCTTGTATGGTCCTTTATTACGTAAAAACGTTGACCATCTAGGGGTTTATAGACTTGGCAAAAAGCTTAACTTAGAGTCTATTAATCGTTATTTTCGTCCATTTTATACTACTTGACTTTTACCCACACTGTAGTATTTCTTTTATTGTTGATTTGGTTATATTGTTCGAATAACCTGACAAAAAACAGAAGAGAAGGAGTCATACTATCATGTTCTTCAACGAAGTTAGGTTGGAAAAAAATTGATAGGAAATATCTCCAAGTTTCCAGAAACAACATTAAGCAGTATACATTACAGAGGTTTGTTGTCAATTACGTTCAGCCTAAATACAAGTTCTGTGAAGATTATACGTCATTGTGTTTGTTGCATCATCTTGAGATGGAGTAATACAGACAAGTATGGACTCTCTAATTCTATAATAGTTATATATTGCTGCCAATGATTCCATTTTTTGGGGTGTAGTATGTCAAGAATCTTTCCTTTTTAGTACAAAAGTCATTCCAAGTATTTTGCAAGAAATGACTATTTATTGACAGAGAGCTTTATTGTGGCGTAAGCAGTAAGCTTTTTCTGAGCAATATTTAAAAAAGGCACTTCTTGCATCGTCAGACATGATAAGGTGAAGCTTCTATACATTTAAATGGTAGTTCGATTGTTTTTCTTTCAATCGGACTGCAAGTTATTTGTGTTGTCATAATCATAAAATGCTTTGGTTTCAAAGAAGTCTCGAGCAACCTTGGACAAGCAGCATTGTTTTGAGATTTTGTATATACTTAATTGTCTAATCAAACTCTTCTTAAAATCTTTCCAAACGTTTCTATGTCTGTAAACTGTCAGCACAGTCGTAATAACCCTTTGTTGTAGAGCAAAGTTTAAGACTTTTCCAGAGTTGTGGGAGAACAATTTAATAATAGGTTGTCTTTAAAAAAAGATGGTACCCGCACGGACTATACAATTATTTGTTAGCTTCCATCTAACTCAGAAAATAGCTTTCAAGGGAAGTAAATGTATCCACTGACTTTTATTTAACTGTTTTTTAAGATGTCCGATGCATTTTGAACTAGCACATTTGATGAAAGTGCTAAATGTTTTGTTTGTTTAGTTGTTTAATAGCTGCGGAATTCAAGAAACTGGTTGCTAAAAAATCATAAAAAAATCTATTGAATCCCATCATTTCCTTCAAATCAATGAATTAACTTGGCTAATTGTAGTTGAGATCCAATGTTACTTTTTAGAATGAAAGCCTCCCCAATATTTGACTTTTGACAGGGAAAAGCACATTTCAACAAATTTGAAGAAATACTGGTTAAGAGGAAACATTAAAAACATGTTCGGTACTGCTGAGGTACACTGAGGTATTAATTAAAGATTTTCACCTCCTTTTTAACGATTTTTCAAACATTTTCTTTATCTCAGTTCTTATTAATACCCCTTCCCTGTTAATTAATTTTTGCTTAAGATTATATACTGAAAACTTTTTAAAAAGCCCTTCTGTTTGGCATCACCAACAAATCTAGTGCCTCACAACAGGTGGAAATTGAGCAATTTGAGAATCGTATTTTTCTCACAGCCAAATATGGTGATCGACTTGAATGGATACTGCATCAATTTTCAGCAAGAGCTTTGGTGTGGATTGTTTAGCTTAGACTTTAGATAGAATTTGAAAAAGGTATTGAAACAATAATGATAATAATAATCATCATCATCATCATCTGTTTCATCTTTATTATTCTGCTTAGCCTTAGTACCAATTTCATCAGAGATTAATGCTGGTAGATATAGATATGAGATGAATAGGAGCAGAGTGCCAAATAGTACCTTGTTTTATATGGCCGATATATGTATATGTATATAACATGGTATATGTATATAATATGTATATGTAAATAATACGCACACACATGTATTTGTATATAATATATGTATATAATGTATATGTATAAAATATGGCCGATTTGAAATTCTGCATGTCCAATATTGATCAACAGCAAGGAGAACTACGGCATGTGAAGCAGTTTAGTAGTGACATCAAAATAAATTTTGGTAAAGATAAATGTAGAAAGGTATCATTGAAAAAGGATAATCTGCTTAACACGAGCAATATTGAGCTCTAGTGACAACTACCAATGAATTAGACCACAACAGAGGACACAGGTTCCTCAGAGTGGATGAAAGTGAATGGTATTGTATGCAACATACTAAAATCATAGAGAAGATTAGGAAAGATTATTGCAAAGAGTATAGACAATAGTAAGAACAGAACTGAATGGAAAAATTAAAATTGAAACGATAATAGCTTTTGCAATAACTCTTGTGCAATACAGTTTTGGGAAAATGGAATGGAAATACTTTGAGCTAAAAAAAGCTTAATTCAAAAACAAAAATGGTCTTGACATTGCATGGAATGTTACGCCGAAAATCTGGTGTGGACCAAATTTGCATAACCAGTAAAGAAGGAGGCAGAGGATTGATAGAAATGCATTCAAAGTGGTATTAGTGGGGCTTAACCACTATCTTGAAAACAAGTGCACTTAGTCAAGGAATGTGATTATTATGCATGAGAAGAAGAAATCAATGTACTCAATCAGTAACATATCCCAAATTATCGAAAAGGAAATAGCAGAATTAAATTTCAGGCCAATACCAGACAACCCAACAGCAAAAAACTAAAAAGTATTTAAACAAGAAATAAAAAAATATCTTATGAAGCAAAAAATAATTGAATCTCATAGCAAACTACTTTATGGAAAGTACTCTTCACTTATTGAAGAGGCACATATTTGCCTTCAAAATGCAAACAATTGGCTCAGACCAGGTATCTAAGGAGAAACAGAAAGGTTATTGATATCAGCTCAAGATTGTGCTCTGTATATGCAAAATTACCCCCAAAACATAGTTGGTAAAGATCATGACTCGTGCAGAGTATGTTACAAGCAGTGTGTGAAGTGTTAGCAAAGTCAGATTACATCGAAAGACACAGCAAAGCTAAAGCATATGTACACTGGTATATTTGCAATGATCTAGGAATCAAGACCTCGGAGAAGTGTTCTGAGCACCAACCGGGCACCATAAGTATTACTGAAAACCAAAGTAATACCCTTTGTGATAGGAGCACTCGGTACCATCAGTAAGGAAATGGAAAATAACAACAAAAAGGTCTCAGGAGACAGTAATAGTAAGACAGTTTAACAGACATGCTAGCTAGGAACTGCAAGGATCCTGTGTAAAGTACTTAGCATATGAACCTCAGGCCATGTCATGCCTTATGTGTTTGTTTACCCCCATCCAAAGAAGAAGCAACCAATATGAAATGTGACATTTAGGAGAGAAAAAATGACTAATATGGTGTCGCAACGTCAATATTTATCCGAAGCCGCGTAATGCCCATCTAGTTTATCTTATCTCTAAGTCTAACAATTAAAAATAATAGTTTATTGTTTTTTCGGTCAAAAAGTCATAAACAAAATGCACAGCGTTAATTTTTCTGGGACAAAAGCATCTGGACTAATTGAGAGGTAAAAGGATATCAGAGTAATACCATTTTAAAGCAATTTTACATGGTCTTTTATTTTCTTAATCAAAGATTGACCAATCCGGTATGCCATGAGTTTGACTTGTGAATCTTCGCTAACAATACGATATTTGACGATAGAAAAATGTCACTACAATTTTTAATTAGTGTTAATAACTTGTTTCTTTCATTAGTTTTTAGTCTTTGACCTATTTTCTCCATCGAAAGAGTAATGTTGTAAGGTCACTGATAGAAAGCTGGTCGACCACCTGCATGTCAAAAGTGAAAAACGCTTGTAAGTGAGGAACTTGAAGTAGGAGTAACAGTAAAGAAATAAATACAAAAGTAAGTAACAAACAAGTTTCTACCCCTCTCCATTATTATATCCTACGTCTAAGAATGTCTGTAGAGAAACAATAAAAATTACATTGGATGCTATGAATCTAATTAAAGAGCTAATAGAAACATTGAAAATGGAAACGTGAAGTAGAGCTTATAAGTGGGATTCAAAATTGTGGGGTGCTTCTATTTAACCCAGATAAATGCTGTTCTCGCCTTGTAACCAAACCGTCAACGGTTTTGACTCAAGCAATGGACAAAAGCCTTCTCCATTTGCTTTCTGGTATTGGTGGGACCAAACAACCTTGATCCCCATCAGGAAGGGGGAAAATGGTCATGAAAAGAAACTCAACACTGAACCTGGGAAGTCTATTTCTGTTCTCCAAATTTTCCAGCAACCTGGCACATACAACTTATATGAGTCACCAGCAAAAGGTTTATCAAAAAGTGAAGAATTGGATTATAACTAGCAAGCAAGTGGAACTGAAAATTTATTACCGGGTTCAATGAAAGCATCACAATTGTTGATGTCAAGTTGAAGGTTTTGATCTCTCTGAGGTTCAGAGAAGACAGTAGGCGTTAGCATACTACCAGTTTAAAGGATTATTTAGGTAGTAAACGTGAAAGTGTTCTAGTGGTGCTAAAGATTGTAAGGTAAAGTTCATATAGCTTGGTGGAGTACACAGTAAGGGTAGGATTCACTAATACTCCCATACCCTAATACCCCCAAACGAGGCAAGAGCGAGNGTGGTGCTAAAGATTGTAAGGTAAAGTTCATATAGCTTGGTGGAGTACACAGTAAGGGTAGGATTCACTAATACTCCCATACCCTAATACCCCCAAACGAGGCAAGAGCGAGCGACCGAGCAAAGAACTACAGACTTATGACAATATTAAATACTATCTACAAACTATTAAGAGTACCAGTAGCAGAACAAATACATTACAACCTAGATGAAAAGGGCCTTGTTCCCACAGAACATTAAGGGTGCAAAAAAGGTAGTTATAAAAGGTAGTTACAAAAAAACCAAGTATTCTTAAATAAAGTAATAATAGAGGAGAAAGGAAAAACCTTTGCTCCGCAGAGTAAACTTTTAATAAAATAAAGCGTGGATACGGTACTAGAAACCAATAACCATTTACTGTCCATGGAGGATATTAAATGGTTTGTGCCAACGTATCAGTGAAAACGACAGAGAAAATTAGAAAATATTAAATCTTAGATAATAATAATAATAATAATAATAATAACAATAATAATAACAATAATAATGACAATAATAATAACAATAAGAATAATAGTAATAAAACATCCTGGGTATGACGTTAAAGTGTATCCGGGTTGTGGAGTTTGGACGTGGGCGAATGATTATCCTTTGCCGGTTATCCTTTGCCACACCTACCTCCAGGCCACCCTTGGGCAAGGTGTAGTACCTGTTAGCCATGGGTAGGTGGAGCTCATTAGCCTTGGTTGGCATTCCACCTAGGAGAAGAAAAACTTTGAATAAAAAACCTAGCCACGTGAGCTAGAAATTCCAGGTGGCGTCTGGCGTGGTATACTCACCTGCTTGGCAGAAAGGGTAAAATGCAACTTTAACGAAATCATAAATGGATACTAGAAGAAATACATCCCGCATCGCTTGTCGCGCGGTTAACCAAGGAGCGCGTCCCTCAGGGAGGAATCAGCCTGCTAGGTTCGAAAAATTGGTGACTGAAACTAACTCATCTAAGGCAACTCTGTCTGGAAATTCAAACCAGGATATTCCTAACTTGAACTCAACTGAGACAACATCGCGAACAAACGTAAAGAAAAAAGAAAAACGTATCAAATGGAGTAGAGATTATTATAAGGACGTAATTTATTCCTACTATCTGGCATTAGAAAACCCATCTGAAATCAGCTGCACATTAAGAACTTTTAAAATATGGAGAGCACGTAATGAAAATATTAGACCGTATTTTGATGCAATTAGACTAGCAAATGTCCGTCGTGACATTATAAGAAATAAAAGACTCACTAATATAGAATTAAACCTGACTAAAGAAACTGTCCTTGCTGAAAATTTAGAGAACTCATTAAATAGCGCAGAGAATTTAATTGAAGATAATGTTGAGGTACCAGAAAATGTGAATGGAGATGTTAGGGAAGTAAATGAAAATACAAGAGTTAAAGTGATTGAGACTGAACTACCGACAAATGATAATATTGAGGCAGGTATGAATGTGCAGTTTACTGAGTTGGAACTGAGTCATATTGAAAGGATACGTTATAACATACTCAAAGAATATGCTAAAGTTAAGTTTACTGAAATGAGTGATAGAGAATCCCTTCCAAAAATTCAAAACAGCAAAAAGAACAATAAGGACATTAGAATGGGTGATGAGGCACTAAAGGTGATTTTGGAACTGAAAGACCACGACTTAGACCCAACTGATTTAAACCAATTAATAAATGCGACTGTGAAAACTATTACCTGTGAATGTGGAATAAAGATAAAGAAAAGTAGACAATATGTAAGAAAAAACCTAAATGGAGGGTTAAATTGGAAAACGAAAGAGAAGGCATGCGAGAGGAACTTTCTGTGTTATCGGAACTTCATAGAGGAAAAAATGTTAAAAGCAGAATAT
>RDPX01000523.1:68811-97263 GCA_003991215.1 Morbakka virulenta | reverse complement strand
CAATCGTCCTATGAGAAGGAAAACTCAGAACAATAAACCAACCGCAGTTGTAAATTTCAGGTTGACGTCTGGTGGGATGCACCTGTGACTCATGGTCAGAATTGGATCTTAAGCCTTGGTCGGTAGCAATCCTAGAGATGGTGTCTCGATAAAAACACTGGTGGTTGTGCAACCTGAAATCCACTAATCCTCTAATGAGTGTTAAAATGCAAAATCAGATTAATGAAAATAACGGTGTTAATGGGACCGGAAGTGTAAGTGAAGCCCCCACCCCCCGCCCGGCAGGTGGTTTCCAGCACAGCAACGGGGACCCGGTCGTTATCCTGCGACTGCTAGAATGAATTGGAGTAAATATATGAATAAGGTAGTCATGGAATGCTTTTATAGAAGTAAACCGTTTGATGAAAATGGGAAATCTGTTAGAGGTTATAGGCAGAGAACATTGAGAGAGTGGAGAGATAGGGGTTTGGTTGAGTTAACGGAGCAACGTGTTTGTAATCAAGCAAGAGCCATTAGAACAAATGGGTGGCTGTCAGAATTAGAAATAGAAATTATAAAGAAAAAAATAAAAGAAGAATCCCATGTGTGTGGGGGGGGGGGGAGGTGTGTTGTAATCGAGGAAACTAATATAGATGGAAGGGCGACTAATAAAGTTGAGGAGGATAGCTATGAACAAGGGAATAGGACAGTGGACAAAGAAGATGTATATGATATGGCAATGACTGATGGTAATTTGAATGAAGAGCTAAAGGAAATTTTGGATGAATTGAAGAAAACCATTGTAGAAAAACGAACAAGCGGTGGCATTCCTTTTGAAAAGGCTGATAGGGAAACTACAAAACTTCAAACTGAGAGAGTGAATTCAGCAATCAGGTTTTTAAGAACTAAAAACACCATGGAAACGAATAATCTGATTAATGCTGCAAGTGTGTGGGTTGCTGAACAGGTGAGATTGAAGAAATTTCAACCTTAGCAAAATAAGGAACCAAATTGGAAACGTAAAATTGAAGGGTTCATTAAAAGGCTAAAGCATAATATTAACTTGCCTGATAGACAATCGAAAGGAGAGCTAGGACCACAGAAAAAACGAAAACTTAAGGATCTAAAAGAAACGTATAGAGCGAACAGGAAAGGAACTAAGACAGTTATTGAAGAACTCAAACAAAGGCTTGTTGCAAAAAGGGAAAAGATCAAAAGATACAAACAAAGAATAACACAATTTAGACAGAATCTTTAAAGTCGATCAGAAAAAGATATTCACAGAGTGGAATGGAGATGGTTCCAGGTCAACAGATGTACCAGATTCTGAGGAAAGCAGAAAGTTTTGGAGTGATTTTTGGAGTGTCAAAAAGAACACAGCAAGGAAGCCCATTGGCTAAATGATTTAAAGCAAGATATGAATGAAGATCAACAACTGCAAGACGAATTGACTATAACTGTAGACAAAGTCAAAAACCAGTTAAGAAAAATGCCAAATTGGTAAGCTCCAGATTAAAAGTCTTACCAACCTCCATGAAAGAATAGCTGAGCAATTGAATGAGATTGTTACGGAAGTTTGTAATTTGCCTGAGTAGACGACTTATGGTCGTACGCTTTTATGTCAGAAAGATCCAGCAAAAGGCAATGCAGTGGACAATTATCGCCCAATAACTAGCCTACCGCTAATGTGGAAATTATTGACTAGCGTGATAGCTGAAGAAATGTTTAAATACCTTGAGGAAGACGATCTGTTGCTGTAAGAACAAAAAGGTTGTAGACGTAGGAATAGAGGGACGAGAGACCAATTGTTGATAGACAAAACGGTCTTAAAAGATTGCAGGAAAAGACACATAAATTTGGCTATGGGGTGGGTGGATTATAAGAAAGCTTATGATTTTGTCCCCCATAGCTGGATTATCGAGTGCATGGAAATGTTTGGTATTGCAGAGAATGTGAGAAAGTTTTAGAGAAAAGCATGAGCCAGTGGAAACTATTATTAACGTCGAATAGAGAAAACCTTGGGGACGTAACAGTCATAGAGGTATCTTTCAAGGAAACAACTTATCGGCATTACTCTTTGTGTTAAGTATGATCCCAATGTCGTGGGTTCTAAGGAAAGTGAAGGCAGGTTATGACTGGGGAAAGAAAGAATTTTGTGTAAATCTCTTGCTCTTCATGGATGACCTTAAATTGTACGGTAAGAGTGAAGAACAGATTGATTCACTTGTGCGGACTGTCCATGCATTCAGCATAGATATTGGGATGGAATTTGGAATTCGAAAGTGGGGTGTGCTAGTATTGAAGAGGGGGTAAATATTGAAGAGGGGGTAAATATTGAAGAGGGGAGAAATAGTTAAGTGTGATGGAATAGAACTCATAAAAGGTGAAATTAAGAAGGAAGTTGTAAAAATGACAACAATTTTACTTGTAGAACGTGTGGGAATAGGGAAGAGACAGTACATCACATAGTGTATGTGAAAAGCTTTCACAAAAAGAGTACAAGAGAAGACACGACAATGTTGCCAAGAAAGTCCATTGGGATCTTTGCAAGAAAAATGGACTGGAGCATCAAGAAAAGTGGTATTAACATACTCCCGAAGGTACTGTCGAAAATGATGATGTCAAACTTTTTTTGGATATCAATATACAGTGTAACAATGTAACAGAGGCTAGGAGGCCAGACATTGTCTTAATTGATAAGAAAAAGAGAATTTGTATCATTGTGGATATTGCAATGCCTGCAGATGGAAGGGTAGAGGAAAAGGAAAAAAGAGAAAGTTGAAAAATATCAGGATTTGAAAAGAGAAGTAGCAAGACTTTGGAAAATGAAGAAAGTTAAAGTAGCGCCAGTAGTAACAGAAGTGCTTGGAAGTTTAACAAAAGGATTTGAGAAGTAGTTTGAGAAGATTGGAATTCCATTTAATATTGCAGATGTGCAAAAATCTGCCTTACTAGGAGCGGTCAGAATCCTATGAAAAGTATTGGAGATGTAATGAAGGAGAAGGCCCCCTACCACCCCTTGGTTATTTGTTATGACTAGCTTAGTAAGAGTATTACGGAAATAAGATCAGCCACAGCATAGGCTTAAAGAAGATAATAATAATAATAATAATAATAATAATAATAAACTAAAACTAAACTAATAAACTAATAATAGAATAGAAAAAAACCATACCGCATCGACCGTCGCGTGGGTCAACAAGGGTCGCGTCTCTCAGTGAGAAACCAGGCTGAGATCGAAAAGTTTGCTACTGGAATAAACTCCTCCGAGAATGACCTACCAGGTAATCAGAACTAGGATGTCCCTAACCCTGATCCTGTAGCGACACAGCCCACAAAGCCTATTAATGAAAAACGAATAAGATGGACAAAAGAGGAGTACAATCAAGTTTTTAAAGCGTTTTTTACTGCACAGTCTGGACCGACAGCTAATATAATTGAACAAACATACCGAGAATGGAGGAAAATAATGGGAACTGAAATTAGACCATATATCGATCCCAACAGACTAGGAAATGTACGTGTTATGTAGGGATTATGTACCTGTATCTTCAGATGNAGGCTGAGATCGAAAAGTTTGCTACGGGAATAAACTCCTCCGAGAATGACCTACCAGGTAATCAGAACTAGGATGTCCCTAACCCTGATCCTGTAGCGACACAGCCCACAAAGCCTATTAATGAAAAACGAATAAGATGGACAAAAGAGGAGTACAATCAAGTTTTTAAAGCGTTTTTTACTGCACAGTCTGGACCGACAGCTAATATAATTGAACAAACATACCGAGAATGGAGGAAAATAATGGGAACTGAAATTAGACCATATATCGATCCCAACAGACTAGGAAATGTACGTGTTATGTAGGGATTATGTACCTGTATCTTCAGATGATAGTAGTGAAAAAGTAATAGGCGTAGATGATCGTAACCACCTTGAGCGAGAGCTAGTTGTTAATGGGCCTGTTCCGAATGAGACTGAAATTGATCATATGATACGTAAAGTTCGAAACCCTATTGAAACCAACTCTCAAATTGAAGATCGGGATACTCAAAACTTTATTGAAAACAAAAGAGAGAAATTAGCAGCGATACGTGAGGATATACTGCAAGAACTTAGAATTACTAAGCAAACGCCCATTGAAGAAAGAGGACCACTCCCAAAATTGATAATTAATTATAAAAACACCGCAAAGATTAAACTTTTTAACGTTGCTCTAAAGGAAATCTTGAAAGATGGAGAATATGATATGATCTCCCTTAACAATATCTTATATTCAACTGCAAAAACTGCCACTCTTGACATCGGTATTAAAATTAAGAAGAACAATAGAAAACACACTAACAAACCTCCAAAATGGAAAGTAAAAATACAGAAGGAAATTGACTCTCTGCGGGCACATATATCAATTTTAGAGGAATTAAATAGGGGTACAACAGACACCAGAAAACGTAGACGGATTAAAAAGAAATACAATGTTACAGACCAGTCGTCAATTGACACCAGTAAAGAAACTCTGAAGCAGAGAATACAGGTTAAAGCTCAGCGATTACGGCGATATGATAAGAGGACTAAATTTTATAGACAAAACAAGACCTTCAAAACAGATGCCAGAAGGTTTTACAGAGAATCAGGAAAAAGTAAAATCGAAGTAAAAGAACCCCCAGAACATGATAAGGTTGAAGAATTTTGGATGAATATTTGGGGAAAGGAAGAGAATTTTAATACTGAAGTAAGTTGGATAGAGACGGGAGGTAGAGCGAATAAAAGAGATCAAAGGTCAGGAATAAATTGACATCACGGTTGAAGAATTGCAAACAGCACTTGAAAAGTCCCATAAGTGGAAATCACCAGGTATAGACAAGATACCAAACATTTGGCTGAATTCCTTATCGGAAACCCATATGAAATTAGTTCAGTCTTTTAATAAAATTATGCTTAATCCTGAAGCCATATCACCCTGGCTAACTGAAGGAATTACTTATCTTTTACCAAAGTCCAAGGATACCCAAAATCCAAAAAATTATCGTCCGATTACCTGTCTCACAACTACCTACAAACTTATAACATCCATTGTTACTAATTGAATGTACAATTTCCTTGAAAACAATGGCATTCTCCCCCATGAACAAAAAGGGTGCAAGCGAAACTCCTATGGATGCAAAGACCAGCTCTTAATCAACAAAATAATTTTATAAAACTGTAAAAAAAAAAGAGTAAAAACCCAGTACAGCTTGGATAGATCAGCTTGGATAAATTTTGACATCAACACCACCATTAAAGCATTAGATACAGACGAAATTTACAAATATCTAGGCGTAAACGAAGGTGAGAACTGCCCTATAAAACCACCACCATAGGCATGGATAAATATTTGGACTCTACTGATGACTGGATGTTACAGCTCGTTTGTAACCATGAAAATGGTAAAAAGCTGCATTCTATTTGTAAAGAAGCTAGAAAGTTTGCAAATGACTTTAAAATTGATCACCGAGAGCCTGTCGAACAAAAGATTCCAGCAACGAAAGCTGTAAAAACTGTCAAACAGAAGGCTAAAAAGGTCGCAAACCAACAGCTTGCTGATAAATGGAGCCAGAAAACTCTGCACAGTCAGTATGTTCTTCGAAGTCGCAACGCTGATGTTGACCAAAATGCTACCCATCATCTAGAGGAAGAAGTTAGCAGATTCAAACGAGTTGACAGGGGAAAAAAATTGAAAGACCATGTACAGAAGATGAATAGAATTTTGTCTAAAGTTAGAACTAATAACCTCCCTGAGACCAATAATTTATCAAAGCTTGCTCAATTCTCATTAGCCGAGAATTTGGACTGAAGCCTTTTAAAGCAAGAAATTATAGGAAAGAACCTTGGTGGAAACGAAGTATCCAAGACTCAATCAATGACATAAGAAGACACATTAGTATTCTTGACACTGCAAGGAAAAATGAATTGAAAAGGACAAGAAAATTGAAGGAATTAGAAAGAGAATATCTTATAACGAAGAAAGGAATGGATACTGTAATAGAGGAACTAAAGTAACGCCTCCAGGTCAAGTCTCTCAAAATAAAACGTTACGAGCAGCGAATTAAACAATTAAGAATAAACTAACTGTTTCAAAGTGACCAAAAGAAGGTGTATTCAGAGCTTAATGGCAAAACATTTAGTAATGAAAAACCGGACGCTGCTGAAAGTAAGGCATTGTGGAGTGGGAATTGGGACAAAAAAGTTACTCACAATGGAAATGCAGAATGGCTTTAAGAATTAAAGGAAGAAGGGAGAAATGAAGTAAAACAAAATGACTTACAAATCACAGTTGAAATGATTACTAAACAATGCAAAAAGAAGCCTAACTGGAAAATCCCTGGTCCAGATGGTGTCCAAGGGTATTGGCTTAAGGACTTTACAATACTTCATGAGAGATTAGCAGAGCAAATGAATGATTTGATAATTAACAGAAATGAAATCCCGAAGAGATTGACCACTGGAAAAACTGTTTTGTACCAGAAAGGTTGTGCGAAAAGGCATAGAAGTGAACAGCTATCAGCCAGATACGTGTCTACCACTAATATGGAAACTCCTCACAGATAAGGTCTCACATTCTTCTGTACGATTTCCTAGAGATGAATGATAAATTAACCACAGAGCAAAAAGGATGTAGACGAAAAAGTATGGGGAGGAAAAACCATTTGCTTATTAATAAAATGATAAGACGTGATTGCAAAAAGAGACAAACCAATTTAGGAATGGCCTGGATAGACTACAAGAAGGCTTACGATATAATTTCACACTCGTGGATATTGGAAACATTAAACCTGGTAAAGGCTGCGGATAACATTATTGAGTTTCTAGAGAAATCGTTGAAGAACTGGAATGTTAATTTGACTTATGCTAGTACGTTTTTCGTCAATGTAAACATTAAAAGAGGAATTTTCCAAGGGGACAGATTACCCCCCCTACCTTTTTGTCATATACATGATACCTTTAAGTCAGACATTGCGAATGATTGAGGCTAAATTCACCTTTAAATCCAGTGAAGATGTGAATCACCTCCTCTTCATGGACGATCTGAAATTGTTCGGGAATAATGAGAGGGAAATAGACAATTTAATCTCTACAGTCCTAAGATTTAGTAATGACATCAAAATGGAATTTTGTATTAAAAATGTGGAGTGTTGATCATGCATAGAGGATCAGTTGACAGAAGTAGAAGTAATGGAATATCACTGCCAACACAAGAAACAATCAAAATAATTGATCAAAGAGGTTTTAAATATCTTACAGTCTTGAAATGTGACGGAATTATACAAAGAGACATTATTGAATGTTTCAAACAGGAGTATTTTAGAGGGATAAGGATAGTTTGCAAGAGTAAGCTTCATAGAAGAAACAAAATTAGGGCAGTGAATACCTGGGCGGTTTCGCTATTGAGATATGATGCAGAAATTCTGGACTGGCGAGTAAATGAGTTAGATAAAATGAACAGGAAAACAAGAAAAATACTGACCATCAATAAAGAATTTCATCCAAAAATTGACAAAGATCGACTGTATGTTTACAGGAGTAAAGGAGGAAGAGGGTTGATAGGCTGCAAAGGATCTGTCAGAGCTGAAGAAAACAATCTTGGTTGGTATGTCGAATAGCAAACTGAGCCACTGTTAAATGTTGTCAAAACGAGTGGGATTATCCAGACTGATAGTTACTTAAATCCTAAAGACTATAAGAAGAGAGAAAAAGAGAAGAGTGTGAATTCCTGGAAAGAGAAGAAAACGTATGAGCAATTTGTTAGAGAGGTGGAGGGAAAGGATGTTGAAAATTCTTGGTAATGGCTAAAATCGTGTGATGTGAAAGGGTCTACCGAGGCATTAATATGTAGTGCCCAAGAGCAAGCCATAAGAACGAATAGCATCAAGCATTTCATAGATAAGACTAGAGAATCACCTTTTTGCAGGATGTGTGATGAGAGCAATGAACCTGTTTACCATATAACTAGTGAGTGTACTGTATTGGCAAGAAAAGAATATCTAAAGCGTCACAATAACGTTTGCAAATATATACACTGGAAATTATGTAAAACGTTTGATCTTGAAGCAGCAACAAAATGGTATGAAGACAAACTCCAGGGAGTGATGGAGAATGACTCATGTAAGATAATGTGGGAATCTGTAATACAATGTGATAGAACAGTGATAGAACAAATACAGACATCGTTGTAATAGATAAGAGTAAAAAACAGACAAAAGTTATAGATGTCGCAATACCTGGAGATGTGAGGGTGCTAGAAAAACAACTGGAGAAAGTTGATAAGTACAGACCTCTACGAGATGAGATTGCTCGACTTTGGAAAATGAAGGAGATTGAAATTATCCCTGTGATCGTGGGTGCATTGGGAACTTTCTCGAAAAACTTTGAAAGCTATGTTAAACAAATTGGAATAAGGAAGAATGTAGAACATGCCCAACAGACAGCACTGTTAGGTACAGCCCGAATCTTACGGTTAGTCTAAGGGCATTAGACCAACAGGTGAAGGGTTATGATTCCTTAGATGACAGGTAGCTATCTGGTATCACACCAATAACAAACGAAGAAAATGAGAACTAAAGCTTTTTGAGAAAACATATCAAACATAATGAAAATAATTTTTTAAACTTAACATGATTTTATTTGTAAATTAACGATCTAGAAAATTTACAATGAAATTGATCTACTCAATACAGGTTGCAACACAACTGAGCTGTCACTGGATGTGGAGGACTGGAGACAAAACAAGAAATAGCACAATGAAGCCCAGTTGTGGTACAAAAAATAAAGTATGATGTCCGTACACAAATGTTTATCGATCTTTTGATAATAAATTTAACAGTTTCGTCACTGAGATCGAGGGAATTTAGTTTTGAAACAATCAAGCTATTTTTCCCAAACACATCTAGAGTTCCGAGGCTCAAGTTTACATAATATGCTCTAAATCTTCTTGATAAATCGGATAATAACTGTTCGTAGTGTTGATTTTTACGGTCGAAGTTACTTTCTATATTGGTTTCAAATCCAGCTGTAAGTTCTAATATTAGTAACTTGTCACCTTTCACTATAACAAGATCTGGTCTTTGGGCATCACCTGTTATTATAGACGGGTTGGGGTAGCCGTCAATATCAACATACGCTTGTAAACCTTGAGATGTAACGGTTTTATAAATGTGGAGAAGGATTGAGTTGTGTCTCCAGTTATATCTAAGCTCGTCTAATGCAGATTGACATCCACCGACGACGTGGCCGAGGGTTTGCTGGCGATCACAAAATCTGCAGGTGGAATCGTTGGCTATTCCCCACTTGACTGCATTAGTAGCATTTGCAAGCGTATTGTTTAGGTAACGGACGACAAAACTGAAAATGTTCCTTGGGAGGTGGTTAATGACGTTGGAACATTGATTGATGAATTTACTGTCGGCATACTTCCATATAGATTTAATCACTAAACTTTGTGTGGTTAAGTTATTGATTAAGTGGTGCTCGTCCGACAGGCGAATTTGCTTCAAAGCTTCACGAGTTTCGTTGAATTGATCATATTGAATATTTATCGTAGCTATGGATTTGTGGATTTTACGAATATTCTCGTTATGCGAACTGCCAATTTTGTTTCGAAATGTCACCTGGCACTGAGTATGTCTAGTAGATGGTAATATCAGCTCAAGACCAAATTTTCGTTTTGATTGGGTGATGACACACAAGGTACTATTGATGGGTATTTCGAGCCATAGTATGATGTACCTGGATAAGAGGTTATCGATGTTGTTCGTAACACACATGTTTGAAATTTTGGAGACTGTCAGGTGCCAGCTGATTTTCGATAATGTCCACTGCTGGTACAGCTTCAACTTGTTTTTCGGATGAAGTGGTAGTCGATCGATGATTTCGAGGTGTTCAGTCACGATTTTTATTATTTCATTTTTGTGCATTTCATCATTCATTTGAGGTCAAAGTGTCGACCCAGATAAGTGAAATGATGATCATTCTCGATTTGTGGTACAAGCTTGTTGTCTAAATAGAACTTTGGTTTGTATTGAACCAACAATGTACCCTTTTCACAGATACCGAATGCGCAACATTTTGACGATTTTATTCTCATTTCTGACCATTTACACCATTTGCTGAAGAAGTTCAGACAAATTTGGTTTTCTCCTTCCAATGAGATGACTGCAACTGCATCATATGCAAACTGGAACCAATTGCGCGGAAGGAATCCTTTGACGGCAAGGTAACCAAAGTTGGTATATTTATCGTCCTTGATACACTGTATAAAGGTATTGACGACTAAATTGAAGATTAAAGGCGAGAATGAATCCCCTTGCAGTACACCTTTTTCAACCGGAATGTATTTGGTGGAAAAATCGTTTGTAATAATCGATAAACGAAAGTTACTATACAATGTTTGTACAATATTATTTATTTCGTCAGGTATTTGATGATAGCGTAAAGCAGTTTGAATTAACGAATGGTGGACTTCACCGAATCCATTTTTGAGATCGATTAGCGTTACCATCAAGCTTTTCTGTAACTTTTTGGGGTGATTGATTACACAGGGCAACAATTTTTTGGGACTCTCATGTTTTCTTTAAAAATAAAAGTGTTTCTGGACCAGTTTTTCGTGTTGAATCCAAAAATGATATCCATTTGCTCCTACCACGTCTAGTTTTTGCGGAATAGGATTCCATTTTTACCCAACCCTATTTCGTATGGTGGTTGGCGCCACCGTCTCGGTCCGAATATTTTCCAAATGGAACTAGCTGTGAACTCAAAGCTTTTTGACTTTTATCGAGGCATATTTTTACAGTCTTACTGCAATTTTCAAGCGTATGTGATGACCCAGTCCGTTTATGGCCGTTTTATCACTGGACTTTTGGTCAAAGTTGGCACTCGGCCAACATGTGATTTTTTTGACTGGGAAATTGATGACATCATTCTTTTTCACCATTCATTGCAAAATGCATTTAAAAAGTGATCAGATTCATTTCAGGGCCATTCTGTACAAAAATTTGGTTCATTCTGCGATTTAAATATTTTGGCCAAAATCGCCAAATTCCAATGGCCAATAAATATGATGATGTCACCAATCGTCTGATGACATCATCACCAAAAATTTGTATTTTAATTTCTTTGGAGCACTGTTCTTCTGCCACCTTACCAAGTTTCAAGACTACAGCTAGAATAGATCCTAAGATTTTAGGGGGCAGAATCCGTGCCCATATATTCGCTGACCAAAAATGCACCTTATAGAATAGGATAAAATTAAGGCAAAGTTGGCGCCTGATCTTGTTGTCATATGAAAGAGTATGCAAATAAATTCAAGCAAACCAAACGAGAGGAAAAATGAACAAGAGACTTTTAAAAAAATTAAAACAAAATACTTACAAAAAGTTTTTTTACAGTTAACTAAGGAAGAAATTTCCTTTTCCTTGACTTCCTTCTGTGTTTGATGTCTGGGCAGTCTCTCTTAATAGACCAGCAGTAATCAGCCATCATATTTACATCCCATCTGCCCTGATATCGCTGTTCCATCACTTTAATATCTTGGTGGAACCGTTCACCTTGTTCATCACTTATGTCACCCAGGTTATCAGGGAATCTGTCCAAGTGGCTGAACAAAAAATGGACCTTAATACTCATATTGCAGCCCAATTTCTGGAATGCTTTCAACATATTTTTGACATGGTCTTTGTAGTCTACAGACTTTTTCTTGCCAAGGAAGTTATCAATAACACTGACAAATGTGTCCCATGCAGTTCTCTCCAAAACAGTCATTGATAAAGGGAACTGTTTGTCATTCTTCATTTTCCTGATTTGGGGGCCGTCAAATATTCCAGCCTTCAATTTTTCCTCACTAAGGCCAGGAAAAGATCGTCGAAGGTACTTGAAACAATCACTTTCTTTGTTAAGGGCTTTAACAAATTGTTTCATCAGCCCCAATTTAATGTGCAGTGGTGGGAAGACTATTTTCTGGCGATCTACTAATGGCTGATTTATGATATTTGACAGCCCAACATCAAGAGAATCGCGATTTGTCCATTCCTGTTGCACCCAATGCTTGTCTTTTGCACGGCTATCCCACAGACATAGAAAGCATGGGAATTTGGTGAAGCCGCTTTGCTGTCCCAGCAAGAAATTTACCATTTTCAGGTCGACACAGATGATCCACTTATGGTCATCGTAGTGTATTAGTTCGAGCACCTTCTTTACGGCTTCATAGTTCTCCTTGGCTGTCACGGAATGGCCAATAGGGATTGACCCATACAGGTTACCATTATGAAGGAGAACACATTTGAGGCTTCTTTTGGAACTGTCAATAAAGAGCCTCCATTCATCAGGGTTGTAGGACGCAACACCTAATTTTGATAACAGTCCTTTGATGTCTACGCAAGTGACAAACATGCTATCTTCTTGAAAATAATGTCTAAATTCCCTGTCCCTAT
The DNA here is from genome assembly GCA_003991215.1 of Morbakka virulenta. Taxonomy (NCBI): domain Eukaryota; kingdom Metazoa; phylum Cnidaria; class Cubozoa; order Carybdeida; family Carukiidae; genus Morbakka; species Morbakka virulenta. The sequence continues at coordinate 84,826 of RDPX01000523.1, read as the reverse complement.
TTCGATAAAATGAAACATTGACACCCGGCTTCAACAGGTGCTTCTCGCTAAGCCGAGAAGCTAGCAATTCAGCCAGTTTCTTTGATAAGCCAAGATCACGGACAAGATCATTTATTTCACTGTGATCAAAGCATTCCATTTGAGTTGATGAGGTCAAACTTGCAGCTGGTATGTCACCAAAGTCAGCATCATCACTGTCATTTTGACTCTCCGATAAATGTTTTATGTCTATGTCTTCACCTTCATGTCTTGTACAGTTCACAGGAAGAAGAGAATGAAAAGATTTCTGGAGGGCATCATCACTAGGTAGCCCATGAAAAATTGGCTGTGGAAGCTCATTTGAATGTGGTATTGGTGGAATTGCTGATGGTACACTAGGGTAAACAATTTTATGCCTATTTTTGGCACTATATCCAAATGTCTTTACCACACAAAAATAACAATCATCAACATGATTTGTTGGCTCTCGCCAAACCATTGGCACTCCAAAATTAAGAGATCGTTTCCCTTCTGTCCATTGACGTAATCTGGTAACACAGGAATTGCAAACTTTGTGTGGAGCCCAGTTTTTGTCCTGATCAGCAAGTAGAACACCAAAGTATGCCAGATATGCCTTTTTAACGAAATCCGAGATTGGCTTTCTTTGAGATGGAAACGTGAATTGTCCACAAATATAACAGAAAGAATTTGGGTCGTTTTTACACCTCCTTCGTCTGCTTGCCATATTCAATCTGTATCACAAATAAATCGCTGAATAATTTCAAGCAGCAAACTATTCACAAATTGCTGAAGACCACTGACAAAGGAATATTTGCATTATGTTGCCAAAATAGCCTCTCAAGAACAAACTCTGTTGACAGCTGTCACACTAACACAACCGATCCATCTCTTCTCAGATCTCAAGTGGAAACAGGAAACCACAAAAAATGCAACTGAGTGACTGACTGACTGAAATGTCACCTGGTTGTAAATACTCAGCCAATTAGCGATAATAGGGAAAACTGCTTGCATACTATGTGGAGCAAAATGGTCTCTTGCCCGAGGAACAAAAAGGTTGTAAAAAGAAATCAAGAGGCACAAAAGGCCATAATAGTTGCAAGAGAAGAATGGTCGGTCTAGCGATGGGTTGGATTGACTACAAGAAGGCGTTTGATATGGTTCCACATTCGTGGATTATTAAATGCCTCGAGCTCTTCAAAGTTGCAGATAAAATTAAAGAAGCTTTACTTAGAAGTATGAACCAGTGGGAAACAGAAATGACATCTTGTGGAAAGTCACTCGGAAAAGTGAAAATAAAACGCGGTATCTTTCAGGGAAATAGTTTATCCCTACTTTTTTTTGTTATCTGTCTAATACCACTAACCCTTATATTACGTAAAGTTCAAACCGGCTTCGAGCTCCGTAAATCAGGACCAACTATTAATCACTTACTGTATATGGATGACTTAAAGTTGTTCGGTAAAACAGAAAAACAACTCGAAACTCTCATGAACTCGGTCATAATCTTTAGTGATGATATAAGAATTGATCTTGGAATCAATAAATGTTGCGTTTTAGTGATGAAAAAAGGGAAGCATGTCAGAAGTGAAAGTATAGAAATTCCTTCGGATGAGACGATCAAGGAAATCGAGCTTGAAAATGGGTATAAGTATCTAGGAATCCTTAAAGCAGATACCATGAAGGGTGGAGCGATGAAAAGTAAAGTGAAGTCAGAATATCTGAGAAGAGTTAAAAAGATCTTAAAATCTAAATTGAATAGCAGAAACGTTATTACAGCAATAAACTCTCGTGAAGTTTCGATTATAAGATACACTGCAGGTATCTTAGCGTGGCGAATAAATGAATTAAAAGAACTAGATCGTAAAACAAGTAAGTTGCTACCAATGCATCATGCTTTCCACACAAGAAGTGATGTAGACCGCCTATTCATCAAGAGAGCAGAAGGAGGTAGAGGCTTGATCAGTGTAGAAGATTGAGTCCATATTGAGAAAAACTGCCGGTTCGAGTGTGTCCATATCAGTTAGGAAGCTATGCTTAAAGAGAAACAGAGAGAAGCGATAATTGACCCAGGAGTAGATAAAGAAAACACCATGGAAAAGCAGAAAAACAAGTTGAAAGAGAATGAACAAACTGATCCTCACAGAAACGGAAGAAATAAATGGATTCAGGGTGTGTATAAACAGGTCATGAAAGTTTTTTTCAATGCTCTGCTTAATCCATCGGGAGAAAATAACATCAAGCAAATATACTCCATATAGAGGAAAGAAATCCCTACACCAAGATCGAAGATTAATCCCAAGAAGCTAGATAATGTGGGAAGAGACATTATCAAGCAGAAGAGACTCACAGACATTGGAATCTTGCATACCGAAGGTACGACCAGCTTTGCAAACAAATGACAACAACGATGTTGAAAATACTGGACAAGGCCAAAACTATGACGACGTAGTCTACACTGATCATCTACAAGATACAAATTCAAATAAAGAAACACAAGTGAACATCACATTACAGAATGAAATGATGGCTTCAAAGAATTGCATGACACCATTGTCTAGAGATGGGTTAAAAGAAAACAGTTGACTTAAGAATGTATAGACAGTATCCAATTTTTATAATTGCAGCACTTTGGACAGGTAGCATTTTAAATGAACATAATTATTTGAAAAATTGGCAGTTCCATATGTTTAGGCCATTCTCTGTCCCCCCCCCCCCTTACCTCAAACCATAGAACCTTTATTTACGTTATTAACTATGTACTGTGGTGATCGATTTATTTGTATATTTTTGTAAACAGATTAACAAAGTACAGATGAAGATATGTAACTCAAACATATTTTGTACATGCTCTATTGTTTATCTTATTGGTATGCTTAAATTTCTTATTGGTATACTGCTCTATTTGTTGATAGTTTGTACTGGAAACTTTTCCAGAATGGGCAATATTGGCTTCGTTTCAAATTCCACATAACCTTTATCTTTCCGTCTACTCAGACACCTTAAATACCTATAAATAAATAAATAAAATTAGACATTTTTAGAAGGTATTACTCTCTATTAATATGATACCATCCAATGGTCTTGCACAATCAACTATTTTCTGCATTTTTCCTCCAACAGCTGGATTCTTACCTTTTTTCACGAATACATAATCATAAGGCTGATGGCGCATAGGGCAAGCGGGGGATATTTAGTGGAAATGTTCTTTTTCACTTGGATAGTTCTGTTTTAGGTAACCAAAATCTCGCAGAGCAGATTGTAATAATCACAGACATCCTGGATTGGTTCACAAAGGGGTAATATGATTAGTTCCAACACACCTGTTGCGAGGAAAAGACTTGTTTGTTCCACCTACTTTGAATAATCAGGTGACCATAGGATTTTTTTCTTGCAGCTGGCTGGAAATCAGCACCCTTGTGTTACAATCGGAACATTTGGCCATCGTTTTCGATGTAGTGGCAATCTACGAATGAATTCTTTTCCAGTATGGTGTCATTGAAATGGTTGGATACCTGGAAAGCAACAGTATGCCGTAGACCATTCTGACAAGTTTTTATAATCGTCTTCTTCCCTTGAGATGCTACAGTTTTCTTTTACGTTGTATGGTTGATTTTCGATTCAAAACAACACAATTAGATTTCTTATAGGCTTTCACAATTGCATTCCTAATTTCGAATGATCTCTTCAAATATTTATTCGAAAGTTCATTAAATATCACTTCTTTCATAGTACCAAACAGGTAACGTATGTTTCGAATTTCCATTAACTGGACTTTCAAATGGCATACTTCTATCCTGTAACACTACAGAAAAACTGACCGTAAACCGTTTAAGTTTACGAAAATTTAGGTCAGCAAAAGATCATTTTGAACATCATCAAAGCCGCGGTTTCTCACAGCCAGCTCAAAACACGGGCCATATATGCCTCATCTCTGGCAAAACTATAGACGGCGTGTTCAATGCCTCATTTACGTCCAAAACAAAGCACAAGGCAGTTAACACAAAGGAAAATTGCATGATGGTCTAAGCATGCTGGGTTTAAAATTCGTAGGGCAAAACATCGACAACTTGTGATACGCAACCTCTTGACTGCAGGAAACAAAGATCCCCAGAATTTTGTTATTGTTATTAACGAAGAGAGTAAAAAGGTGGGGCTCCATTTAAATTTGCGGAAAAGTGCATATTACTGACAAAGAAGAAAAATCTCCAGAATGCAACATAACATTAAATGGCATGCTGTTACAACAGGTTGTAAAATCTACATATCTGGGAATATTAGTAAAATCAGAAACTACAAGTACCTCTGAAATTAGCAGAACCACAGAATCAGAAATAATCTTTTTCTCCTGGTGAGTGATTGTATTTACATTGGCTATCACACAATAATCAAAATACAAAGTAATGAATAATAATGGATAAACACATATACACTTCTTGAAATCATGGTTCAACATCCCACTAACGTCAGAGAGAAATGTTCCTTTATCAGGGCTGGCGGAACAACTTTGAAAGTGGAGGGGCTGAATTTTAGTGTCTAAGGAGGCCCCAGCATGGTTGGGACCGACGGACCAAGAAAATTTTCGAAGTTTTAGTCCTCTAGATTGGCTAAAAAGCACTCTAAATCCGTCCACTTTGGTTTATTTAGAGGTTTAAATAAAAATACTTTAATTGTATTTTGATTTTGATTATTTCTGGTTTGTCTGTCCTATCTTTGTGGAAATGGAGAACGGAGACGGAGTTAAATCGGGTTGGGAACATTGTTGACCGCATCCAGGTCTTCACTCTTCTCGCCAAGGAACAGGTTCGTTCGGCTGTGGCACTGGATGCTGGGTTAATTGCCAATATTTTGCAAATCTTATAAACGTTGACCAGAAATTTCTTTTCTGGGTTCTCCAAGAGCCTCATTTTTTTTAACAAATTGTGGAAGTGTTCCATCTCCTTGTCCTTCATTAAAACTTTGAATGTTGCAAGCTCTACACTTACGTCACCTATACTGACATCACTTGCATAATTCTGATGTTCAATCTTCATTTCAGCCGATGTTTCCTCGCCTTTCAATGTTTTGACCAGCAGAGATTCTAAATTTTTAAACACGATGAATGATGGTTGGTCAAAACGATCACGTACAGAAGATATTAAAACATCGATGGCTTGGTAAAATTGCTTTCTACAGTGATCACGCGGGGTTGTAGAGTGATGTGCTTCGGCCCTCCTTTCATTTCTATCAAGACAGTGCAGCAAAGAGTATTTCGGTTCCTTTCGCTTTCTTTTTAAGACAGGTTCTTCGATGAACTTAAGGTTTTGAATTTCTTTCAAACAGAAATCGTAGAGGGGATCGAAACTTTCAGAATTGCGCAAATAGGATATTGTTTTAACAGTAAGCATGGCTAGGCGTTTACTGCTAACAGCAGACATTTTCTCGATTTGCAATGTCTGTGATAACTTATCAGTGTGCGAGAAGAGCATCTTTCCAAGTTTTAATCCAAAGTAGAAGTCAAATGTCTCTATTTGGGCTTTACGTCTCTGCTCAGTCCAGATTCCTCTAGGCATACATCCCAAAGCTCATATAATGAGTGATAGTTATCAATGATTCTTTGAAAGCAATTTGCTCGAACAGTCCATCTAGTCGTGGAAATTTTGTTGATGCAGTTTATTGATTCGTCTTCTTTATATGTTACTTTTATCGACTTTAATTTCTGCTCTCGCTTTGGCGAGTATTTATTTGGCACTGCGATTTTACCACTAGTGTCCATGGTTTCAGATAGAATTTTGGATTCCTTTGTTGTTTCTTAAACTGAGAGGCTCAGTGAATGTCAATGACAGTGGGTAACAAATGCTTTAGGTCGAATATCAAGGATTTGTTTTGCTACACCCGACTTCTTCCCGAGCCTATTACTAGCACCGTCATAACACTGGCCTCTGCAGTTATCTAATGAAATTTGTGTTCGCACTAAAACATCTTATGGCTGAAACAATAGTGTCACTCTTGATATCCTCAAGTTCGTAGAACCATAAGAAATCTTCATGTATATTGAATATTTCGCCAACCTAGCTTAAGCATAATGTCAGCTGCTCCTTATTGGCCATACCCGTGTACTCATCGCAGATGGTTGCATAAAACGCAACTCTCATTTCGTCGGTCAAATCGCATAAGATATGATGTGCCATTAACATGAGAGACTCGTTTTGGATGTCATGAGACGTGTATTTTTCTGTTTTCTTTTTCAACCAGTCTTTCAGTTTCGGGAAGTCTCTGCTTCTCAGTTTAAGGAACTGCATGAAAATGGAATTTTCGTCATTTTCGTCTCGTCGTAATGCAAGCCCTTGTCGACCAAGAAAAAGCAATGTTTTAATTATTTTGATGAGACATTTTCGGTTATCTTGCATATTAGATTTGATTTTCTCGCTGGTCATTTCTTGGATATTCCCGCACTGAGGTATTGTTATCTCGATAGTTAATGCTGCTATGTGGCATTTCGATTTTTGATGCTCTTTGAAACTATGAAGTGCTTTTTTCCAATTACGAAAGCCAGTATTTCGGAACGATTCTTCTTTGTTCTTCTCCATTACAGGTTTTTTCACGTGTTTTTTACAAATAAAACATGTAACACAGTCTTCATTTCATCATAATCTAACCAGCTAAATTCGGTGAACCAACGGGACTGGTAAAAACAGTATTGCTTTTCGACAGCTGTTTTTGGAAAAGCAAATGTGCTGTTTGGATGGAATAGTTTTTCAGCTACCAGTAATGTTTCCTTATCAACAGAGGATGTTGTTTGACTTTGTTCCGGTAAGATTTCGTTTCCAATGATGTTAATTTCCTCGTTAGTTTCTTTTTCTGTGAATTCGCTACTAGCTGGTTTAAAGTAATTTTTGATACTCTTCATGTTGAAACTTTGAAATGTTCACGTCTTCTCTCGTTTCTCTTTCTCCATTATAATTGAAGCCTTTACATTGAAACTTTCTACTTTTTAATTGAAACCTTTACATTTCGTACATTAAAATTTTCTACATCAGACTGGGGCAAATGCTCAGAGATCTTCTCCTTGCAATATTGAATATAATACAGAGCTGGCTGTTTTTACAAGGAAAAAACATCTGCTAAGGAGATAACCCTTTATATTGATATAAAATACAAACACGTTTTCCGAATAACTGCAACACAAACACATAGCACGTGTCTCGCCATTTATAAGAAGATTATCAATTTTTAAAAATTTTTACTTCTTCGCAAAGTGGGGGACTAAAGCCCCCGGCTTCGCCGGCCTTGTTTATCGAATGGATTTGCTTATCTACCCAGCAGATACGTTGGGTACATCAACTTTTTGTATTAGGTATGACTTCAATAACAATTTGTCAATAAAATATATTCAATGTCACAAAAAATTCTGTATGTTTTTATAAACAAGTTGCTGTTTTTTATTTTACAAATATCTGGATATGTAACTTTCTAATAAGCTGTTGTTTTATGTTAAATACATATATTTCTTTATCTTCCAAAACAGTTTCTTCATCCAAATATTTGTACAGTTTCTTCATCCAAATATTTGTACAGTTTCTCCCCACCCAGCCCTCAATAAACCAGCATAGATAATTCCATGTCAAATAACTTTTACTACATGTCGGAAAGAATTCCTTTTGTATCTGACATTGTGTCCGAGAACTGCATAATAATTATTTCATGCCTTGATATACATACATACATACATACATACATACATACCTACATACATACATACATACCTACATACATACATACATACACACATACATACATACATACATACATACATACATGGAGTTATAAAAGCAAAAGTCACCAACCAAGCACCATGAACAATCNTCTTTATCTTCCAAAACAGTTTCTTCATCCAAATATTTGTACAGTTTCTCCCCACCCAGCCCTCAATAAACCAGCATAGATAATTCCATGTCAAATAACTTTTACTACATGTCGGAAAGAATTCCTTTTGTATCTGACATTGTGTCAGAGAACTGCATAATAATTATTTCATGCCTTGATATACATACATACATACATACATACATACATACATACATACATACATACATACATACATACATACATACATACATACATACATGGAGTTATAAAAGCAAAAGTCACCAACCAAACACAATGAACAATCTCTCAGACAGCTATAATTCATTTGTACAGCTTGTACAGATTGCTGTAGAAAGCAGTCTTTTCGAACATATACTAGATGCAGAAAAATATAAGTGCAACACTGGTCAATTAAAGACATCTATATATACCTAATTTCTTCTTAAAATAATTGGATAGGATACTCCCATATGTAATTTTGCAAAGCTGTATATTTACAGGCTCTCTTTACCTATTGCACCAATCCCCCCAAATTACACAATTACATATAGAGAAATCAGCCAACATTCATTTTACCATCTCCCCTTAAAATATAAAAATATAAAAAAATTATTTATTCTGCAACTATTGCCTTATAAATACATCAACAATAAAAAACGTGACAGAAAAAGAAGTGCTGAATTAAAGTTTAATGTCTACATGGATGTATGGGCACAGCATCACATGTGGTGATAAGAAAGAATATACCTCAAAACTAACATTTTATCTTTGTAAATGATACCACTCTTTACTCATTCACTGAAAGTAAATTGCCTTTTTCTTATTAGTCTGGGTTTGCTCTCTTCCTTCACCATGCTTTCAATCCATTGTCAACTGGACTTTTTGATGACTTATCACAATGCCCTGAGACTATACTACAACAACAACAACAACTACTACTACTACTACTACTACTACTACTACTACTACTACTACTACTACTACTACTACTACTACTTCTATTAATAATAATTAAATGTCTGTACAGGTTCATCCCCTCTCCTCATGCCTGTACGGCGAGCCAACAATGCATGTGTATAAAGGGACTCTGACAACCCATGATCATTTTGGAATCATGAGAAACTAGACCATCATACCGCATCAGTCATCTCACAGGGCAATAAGGATCTCAATCTCTTGTAGGGAACCACGATGGGATGGAAAAGTCAGCCACTAGAACAAGCTCACCTGAACAGGCAGTAGAGGATTACTGCACCAAGGACACCCCTCACTGTGCCCTTCTACATGTACCTGCAAGACCCCAAAATCCTCTTTAGTCAAGTAGACAAAAATGGACTGGGAAAGAGTAATGGTAGCTTTCTGCACTGCATCACAAGATCCAAGCGTAATCTCAACAAAAAAAGCTGCCTATATCATCTGGCGAAAGAAACACCCCACAGACAGGCTTACCATCAATGCCAACAAATTGGATGATGTCAAAAGAGACATCAAAAAGCAGAAAAAACTAAATGATTTAAAACATAAGACCATCAAAGAAAAGACCAGACCCAAAATCCCTGACACTACTGCAGAGGACCTCAATGAAGACAGGTCCAATGAAACAACAACAGCAAATGAAGAAGGAGATGAAATAAAAGCATTTAATGTGGAACAAGATGAAGTAAACATCACTGACCCTGAAGACCACCCAGAGGCAGTCCAAGAAGAATCTAATGATGAAAAAGCACTAGAGATGATAGCAAATATCAGACAGAAATAGGAGATTATCAAGGAAATGGCCATTAGGGAAAGATCACTGATCCCAAAATCAAGAAGGACTAACGTTCAAAAGAAATCATCAAACATGCAAATAAAGTAATTAGCCAGATCAAAGTAGACATGACAACACCGATGAAACTGACAGAAATAAATCAGCTAGCATATGCAAAAGCTTCAGTAATTGCAGAGGCAGTTGGGTAAAGATCCAGGAAAAAAACAGGCACAAAAACAACGGAATGGAAAGAGAAGATTGAAAAAGAGATTATGAACTTACGTGGAGAACTATCACTCCTTGGCGAAAATTGAAAAAGGTTCAACACTAAAAGAAAGAAAGAGGAAACAACTGAAAAGATAAACCAACAGTCAAAGAAACTCTCAAACAAAAGATACAAGCAATGGCATAGAGGCTCAGGAGACCTTCAAAGAAGATGCAAGAAGTTTTAGAGAGCTGGGGGAAAAGAAGATCAATATCAAGGAACCACCTACTTTTGAAGAAGTTGGGGGGTTCTGGAGCAAAATTATGGGAGAATGACAAAAGCCACAAGGAACATGCTGTTTGGATCCAACAAGTACAAGACCAACACAAGGATGTCGTGTGACAGAACTGGTCAGATATCATCACCACAGAGATCACTGGATTTCTGGGTAAAAAAAACTGCCTAGAATACATGAAGACCTTGCAAGGGTATTCATGAACATCACAGAGAATCCAACTGATTGTCCAGACTGGCCCACTCAAGGTATCACATACGTGCTCCCAATGATAGAGGAAACACCTATCCTAAAGAACTACAGACCCATCACATGTCTACCAACCATGTATAAGATCCTCACATCAATCATCTCAGAAAGAACAAACACCTTTCTGGACAAAAACAACCTGCTACCAGCAGAACAGAAAGGATGTGGGAGAGGAAGCTATTGCAGTAAAGACCAACTACTAATCCACAAAACCATACTTGAAGAGACCAAGTTTTCTGATGAAGAACTTTTCAACAGCATGGATTGACTATAAGTAGGCATTTGATAGTTTGCCTCACACATGGACAGAGAGTTTCAATATCTTAAGACTCTGCCCAACCCTCATCAGATCCATTGCACAGGGCATGCAAAACTGGAAGGCGACCTTGAATCTCTATCATGCAAATGCAAATCTATTATTCACTATCACCACTGCTCTTCTGTCTGGCACTAGCTCCACTTAGCACCCTGCTCAATAGAACCAATTATGGGTACAAATCAGAGTGTGGCAAAGTTAACCACCTCTTCTACATGGGCGACCTAAAGACCTTTGCCAGAGATGATAACCAATAAACAGGCCTACTCACCACTGTGAAGTGATTACATCAAGATGGAATTCAGACTCAACAAATGTGCCAAATCCACCTTCAAGAGAAGACAGTCGACAAAGACCATTGACATACGGCTTAATGTCAACACTATCATCAAGGACATAGATTAAGAGGGCACATACAAATATCTAGGAGTGGACAAAGGAGACAGCATCCAACACTCTGTCATGAAGGAGATGATTTGGAAAGAGTACTATAGAATATTGAGAATGGTACTGAAAAGCGAAGTCAATGAAGCAAATCAATTTGAAGCTATTAACAGCCTAGCTATACCTGTAGTGATGTACAGCTTTTACATCATCAACTGGAAACTGAGCAAGCTAAAAGAAACTAGACATCAAGACCAAGAAGATGCTTATGATGGAAAAGATACACCACCCAAAAGCAGATGTCGACAGACAATACCTACCAAGAAGAGATGGAGGAAGAGGCCTGGTTCAACTCAAACTGATCTTCAAAACTACCACCGTAGCCATAGAAAGATACCTAATATCAACAGAAGATCCACTCTTCTAAGTAGTTAAACATGATGAGGATAGAAAAAAGCTCTACTCAATCATAAAAAAGGCAGCAAAATTTAAGCAGAAGCCGAATGTCCCAGAAATACCACTGATAGAGAATGAAAAAAAAACAAAATATGCCTACAGAGTCAAATAGAATGCAAAACATCATGGTCATCTACAAATGGAGAAGTCTAGGAAAGAAAACGCATGGAAAGTACCCTAACAGAATCGAAGAGGCAAACGTAGACCAAGAAAAGACCAACAAGTGGCTTAAATCCATCAGAGTAAAATCCTACCACCATTGCATCATCACGTATGAGGAGACCATTGAACACATTACTTCGGGCTGCACAGAGCTTGCAAAGATAGAGTACATCAAAAGACACAACAAGGCAGCAGCTTATTTACATTGGAAGAAGTGCAGGGAATACAAAATCAAGACAACTGACAAATGGTACAAATATCAGCCCAAAACAAATGGTACAAACATCAGTAACATCAGTACAAACATATGTAATGAAATTAATCCAATACCTGCAGCAACATTCAAGACTTCCGTGCTTCAGAGAAGGGAACAAGAAGGAGAAACGAGCAGCAGAGATGAGGAATGGAGGAAGATGAAATCTATTATCATCCAGGAGGCCACTCGAGTATGTGGAGGAAAAAAACAAACGAAACCAATAGCTCGAGATACATGGTGGTGGACAGAAGCGGTGCGGACTGCTATTAAAGAGAAGAAGACGGCGTATACAACATTGAGACAAACCCAGACAGCTGAGTCTGCCCAAGCCTACAAAACATGCAAGAGAGAAGCAAAGAGTTTGTTGCGTGAGCAAAAGCTGAGAGTTGTAGAGACTGGTACGTGGATTTGGAAATCGCCGAAGGACAGAAGAAAGTGTTCAGGGTTGCTAGAGCACACAGGTGATGTTTGTCTGATTAAGTACAAGGATGGCAAGACACTGTCTAATGACTCCGATATCAAAGGTAGATGGAAAGAATTTTTCCATGGTTTACTTAACACTGAAAACGACAGGGAAGAGTTGGAAGAGGTGCATATAGTAGAAGGTCCAGAGCCCAAGTTCATTACAGAGGAAGTAAGAGATGCCACGAGAAGGATGAAAACAGGAAAAGCTGTGGTCCCAAGTGGAGTTTAAGTTGAAATGTTCAAATCCCTGGGTGAGGAAGGGATAGAATGGCTTTCAGAGCTATTCAACCTGCTTCAGAAGGAAGTCAGTATCCCTGAGGACTGGCGTCAGAGTTGGCTCATACCAAAATACAAACAGAAGGGCGACATCTTGGAATGTAACAACTACAGAGGAATAAAACTATTAGAACACGCAATGAAGATATATGAGAGAGTTATTGACAAAAGACTGAGAAGTCAAGTAGCAATAGATGAGATGGAGTTTGGGTTTATGCCAGAAAAAGGGACAACAGATGCTATCTATATTACGAGACAAAAACTGGAGAAAGCGTTGAAAGGTAACGAAACAACCTATATCTGCTTTGTTGACCTGGAGAAGAGATATGATAGAGTACCGAGAGAAGTGGTATATTGGTGTTCGAGGAAAAGAGGAGTAACGGAGAAGATGATCCGCACAGTTCAAAGCCTCTACCATTCATACAGTGCACTGGTGAAAGTACAGAGCCATTTGAGATTGGGGTGGGGCTCCACCAAGGATCAATCTTAAACCCCTTTCTATTTGCGATGGTCATGAATACTGTTAGTGCAATGGCAAGAACCGGCATCCCAAAAGAAATACTATATGCTAGTGAGCTTGCTATTACAGCCAAGAGCAAGAAAGAGCTAGAGCAAAGGGTTTAACTGTGGCAGGACGAATTGGAAAAGAAGGGACTAAAAGTCAACAGCAAGAAGACAGACGTCATGGTGGTAAGCAAAGCAAGACAAGTCGTGAGCATTAGGGACACAAAGAATGTGGAAATTAGCCAAGTGGGAAAATTTTGCTACCTCGGCTCAGTTCTATCCGAGCAGAGTGGATGTCGGGAAGAAACAGATGCCAGGATTAGCAGAGCATGGAGAAAGTGGAGAAATGTTAGCGGGGTAGTTTGTGATAGAAAGATGCCTCTGAAGCTGAAGGCCAAGATCTATACAACAGTCATACGACCTGTGCTACCATATGGATTGGAGACAGCGGTGTTAAGAAAGGCAGAGGAATGGGCCCTTGAAGTGACAGATGAAAATGCTGAGGTGAATATGTGGTATTTCACTTCTGGAACACCGGACCAATGAAGACATTCAAAGGTTTGTCGGTGTGCCAAACATATCCAGCAAGACCAGAGAAGCAAGGTTATAGTGGTATGCGCATGTAATGAGGAGGAACGAGGAGAACCAGATAAAACAAGTGTGACAGGTGACAGTTTAGGGGAAAAGGAGCAGAGGAAGGCAGAAGCTGAGATGGACAGATGTTGTAAGGGAGGACATGAGGCAAGTTGGAGCAGATCTGGAGGACTACATGGAGCGTGGAAAGTGGCGCAGACTGTGTTGAGTGGCCGACCTGTCCTAGTGATGGAACAAGACCGCAAGAAGAAGATGAGGATCTGCAGGGAATACAAAATCAAGACAGCTGACAAATGGTACGAACATCAGCCCAAAACAGTCACAGAGAATGATGTGATCACAATCCAATGGCACATGCCCATACAGACTGACAGAAAGGTCAAAGAAAACAGGCCAGATATTGTCATCAAGAACAAGAGAAACAAAGAATGCATCCTTATACACATGGTCATACCATCCGAATGCAACACCTCAGTCAAAGTAACAGAAAAGCTGTCAAAGTATAAAGGCCTAGAGATTGAAATCAATAGGATGTGGGGCACAAAGACCACAACATTACCAGTGGTCATTGGAACTTTGGGACTTGTGAAGGAGGGATTAGAAAAATACACGACAAAATCCCTGGTAAAATCAACATCCAAGAAATCCAGAAGATAGCCCTCCTTGGAAGAGCACAAATACTACAGAGAGTACTATCAATAAAGTAGAAAGTAATAGCTACCCTTTTGTGCCTTAGGAGCATTGTTTGGACCCTGCTTTAAAGGATGTAATAAACTATGCAGTAAGTAAAATACATAAAATGATGATTATGATGATGATAATAATAATAATAATAATAATAATAATAATAATTGTTCTGGGTATTGACATTAAACTGCATCCAGTTGTGGAGTTTCGACGTGGGCGAATGAGGTTACCCTTTGTCACAACTACCTCCATGTCACCCTTGGGCAAGGTGTAGCATCTGTCAGCCTATCCCGAGACTTTAAGGTACCGAATTGGCATCCGGCGGGGTTAAGTCTGCCTCACATGTAGGGGGGGGGCTCTTTAGCGTTGGTTGGCAACCTCCCTAGTGATGGTGTCACAATAAAAATACCAGGGAAGGAAAACCTTACATAAACCAATCCTTACTCTTGTCAGTAAGGCTAAAATGCATCTCAAATATCAAAATTAAAACCAGAAGCAAATCATACCGCCTCGTCCGTCGCGCGGGTCAACAAGGGACGCGTCCTTCTGGGAGAGACCAGCCCGAGGTCGAAAAGAATACAATTGGGTCTACCTCTTCCGAAAACGAAAGTACGCACGGTCACTAGAACGAGGTAAGCCTCACGCCTGGCCCTTCCGAACTACCAACTAGTAATATAAATACCACACCTCAAAAGAAGAAAAAAATGGACAAGGGAAGAGTACGTTGAAGTAATATACTGTTTTTATTATGCACTTGAAAAACCTGAAACTAATAATTCTGACGACACGTTTAAAATCTGGTGTGAAAGAAATAGTAATAGTGGCAAAGTGGAAGGTATGGATGCGAATAGACTAGCTAATCAAAGGAGATATGTAATTCGCGAAAATAAATTAACTGAAGTTGAAATCTCAAACATTAAGGAAAGAGTAAAAGATGATACAAGAGAGAATTTAGTAGAAGATCTGGGAAATGAGTTACAACAAAGGGATGGTGATGTTTTCACAGTTGATGAAAATACTGGTGTGCATGGTAACGTAAATGCGTTAGAGGAGAAACAGCGAGAAGCTGTAGGACCTGTACCAGCTGTTGAAGTAGATGAAGAAGAGCTGGCAAATATGAAGATAGGCATTTTAGAAGAGTTTTCAGTAGTTCAGCATACTAAAATCGAGGAAAGAGAATCATTACTTAAAATCAGACACCCTTACAAATTCAAAAATATTTTTAATTTAGGAAACAAAGCCTTAGAAATAATCTTCAATGAAATTAATCCAAACTTGACTAAACTCAATGAGTTAATGTATGCAAGAGGAAAGGTTCTTCAAACCAAATGTGGAATCAAAATTAAGAAGGAAAAAAGTACCAAAAAAGCCAATAAACCGAAATGGCAATTACAGATAGAAAAGGAAATCGAAACCTTTAAGAGGGAGATATCACTGATGGAGGAACTGCAAAAAAAAAAAAGAGAACTTTAAGTCGAGTAAAGCTAGGAAAGTCTTACGAAAATATGACATTAAAGACAGAGAGCAATTGCCAAGTTTGAAGGGAAAATTGAAACAAAAGTTGCAGGTTA
>RDPX01000523.1:20448-59324 GCA_003991215.1 Morbakka virulenta | reverse complement strand
AAATAGCTACCCCCAAAACAGCTACCCCAAAATAGCTACCGACAAAATAGCCACCCCCAAAACAGCTACCCCAAAACCGCTACCGACAAAATAGCTACTGACCCTCTCCGCGACCGGGACAAAATAGCTACCGACAAAATAGCTACTGGTCTTCTCTGCTACTGGGACAAAATAGCTACTGCTACTATCCGCTACTAGAACAAAAGCGCTACCGGCACCGATATTTGAGCTACCGATGTATATCGATCGCTACTGTTGCAGCTTTTTGTTGGGACTTCTCTGAACTGCCGCCGTACGGCATGTCCCTTGTTACCACTAAGTATAAGAAAAGAAAGACGATAAGAAAAGAAAAGCTAGCCAACAAACATAACAGAATATAGATGAAAAACAAAATTGTTAATGTATTATCAGTTGAATTATTTGATTTCCGTGATTTGGACAACCACAAAAAATTATCTTTCTCACAGATGATATCAGGATGAATTCATCAAGTAAATTGTCAATCGAAATCCTCTGCACGATATCTTAGAGAACATTCATTTAGGCCACTGTGAAAAGTCGCTCTTGGGACACACGTAATCGCAGATACATTTTCAATCTTCTGAGGTCAGAAAACGATCTCTCGGCAGCACAGCTGGATACACGTGAAGTCAACTCAGCCCTCAGGAAGTTGCTCACTTCTGGGATGATGTCACAGAGGTCTTTTTCTTCAGTGGCATATTTCACTATTGATTTAAAGTCCTTCAGGTCATGTCCTCGTGACATGGCTTTGTCAAGCAGAATGTCTCTACACAATTTTAGTCTGGTGCAATCCAGATCATCAGCATGATGCCGAGAACTGTAATCAGAGTTAACTTCTTTGTGAACAAGAAACCTTTCAATATTCCTGAAGCAAACAGCAGTTTCCTCAGGCTCGAATGGGTCAATTAGTCTAATTAAAACACTGCCCAGGACAGAAAAATACATTTGGCGGTATTTCCATGTGGTAGGGACATTTCAAATGAAGATCCCGAGTTACCTTATATGTGTTTCCGTGCAGCTCTTTTTCCCAGCACTTCTTTCATCTTTGCCCTCTATCGTCCCCAAGACGATGGAGTTACTGTAATTGAACAAATATCTCAAACAATTGACAAGATCCTGTCTGAATATCCTTCTGCTAACATTCATACCTATGGTGACTTTAATGTTCACAATGTCGAATGGCTAGTCTATTCCAACGAGAAAGATGATGAAAGAAGGTTTTGTCATGACTTTTCGTCTGCTTATGAGCTAACCCAAGTTGTAGATAAATCCACCCGCGTACCTGATATTGATGGACATTTTGCAAGCCTTCTTGATCTTTTTCTGACAATTTGCCCAGAATAGTGAACACCTACTGTTCTATCTCCTTTGGGATCTCCTGATCACTCAGTTGTTTCCGTTAAGATAAAATCTAAATTCAAAGAGTCCTCTGATGTCCCCTTCCATCGCAGTGTGTATCGATATACAAAGGCTGATTGGGATAGCTTTAGATCTTTTATCTCTGAAATTCCTTTGCGCTCAATTTTCAAAAAGAATGTGTCCCTTATTGCCACTGATATATCTAGTTGGTTAATCGCTAGTATTGAGAGTTTTATACCTTGTAAAAAATTCCGACAGAGACCAAACAGCCAGCCATGGTATACCCCTGAGTGTGCTGCTGCCATTGCTCTCTGAAATCACTACTTCCATTGCTATCATCGGAAAATATGCCCTGAAACCAAAGCTGCCTTTAGAATCGCTCGGAACAATTGCAAATGGATTATAAGAAATGCTAAAGAGTCCAATGCCCAATCTATTAAGTCTAGAATTGCTGATCAAAGATTTGGCTCTCGAGAGTTTTTGAGGGTAACAAACAAAGAACTGAACAGATGTAAAACCTCTATTCCAGCCATCATTAACGGCCCTGAGATGATTTCCTCAGCTTCTGTCAAGGCAAAGCTTTTTGCAACTATATTTGCTTCAAATTCCACCCTTGACGATTAAGGACATTCACTTCCGGAATTCCCTCCATTGACTGAAAATATACTAAGCGATATCCATTTAATTGTAAGGGAAGTTGCCAAACTTATCAAAGGCATTTGATTCCAATAGGGCAACTGGCCCTGACAATATCCCAGCTATTGTCCTTAAGAATCTGTTGCCAGAACTTGCTCCTGTCCTTACAAAGCTATTCAAGCGTTGCTTAAAAGCGAAATGCTTTCCATCTCCTTGGAAAATTTCATCAGTCTGCCCAGTATTCAAAAATATTGGGGAACAATCATCTTCATCTCAGTATAGACCAATCAGTCTCCTTAGTGTCATTAGTAAGTTGTCAATCACATCATCAAAAACAATCTACTTAGTGACAAGCAATATGGATTTCGTACAGCAAGATCAGCTGCTGATGTGCCAACTGTGATATCTCACAGAATCAGAGAATCTCTTGATGGGGGCTTTGTTTCTATGGCAGTGGCTCTTGACATATCAAAAGCCTTTGATAAGGTCTGGCACAAAGGGTACTTCACAAATTTACTAGCTATGGAATTTCTGGCAATGTCTTCTCAACCATTAAATCCTTTCTCTCTGATAGGTCTATGAAAGTAGTTGTTAATGGGCAGAAATCCGAAGCACATTGTATCAACGCCGGTGTTCCTCAAGGTTCTATTCTAGACCCAACTCTCTTCTTGATTTTCATTAATGATCTTCCAAATCACATTCTGATATCATTTGTTGACATCAGACAACACAACTATCTATGGCTGCACCTCGAAGAGCATTGATAATCAAGGTCTTGCGGATTCCCTTTCTACTGACCTGGGGTATGTAGTGGAATGGAGGAATAAATGCTTGTTACTTTTAAGATCTCTAAAACAAAGCTTTTCTCCTTTCACCACCAACGTCAAGATCCTAGTTTTGCTTCAGTTGAAATGAATGGACTCTTCTTGAAGAAGCCCCTTGCCTTTATAAGCTACTAGGACTGACTTTCACTCCTGATCTAAAGTGGAATACTTACATCCAACCTGTTGCTGAGGTTGCTGGTAAAATGGTTGGATCTTTCTACTGCTTCAGAAAGCACTTGACGCCTGATGCAATCCTCTACCTGCACAAAAGTCAGATACACCCTAAGATGGAGTACTGCTGCCACATCTGGGGAGGTGCTGCCCAGAGCACTCTTTCTTGCCTTCACAGAGTTCTAAATCGACTTCGCAATCTTGTCGGAGATTATCTGTTTAGTTCTCTACAGCCCCTTCCTCACAGAAGAGACGTTGCTAGTCTTTCTCTATTCTGTCGGTATTCCCACGGCAAGTGCTCGACTGAGCTTCAATCCCTAGTTCCTCCTCCTAAAACTTTTACAGCAAGAACGCTTCTTGCTACCACTACTGCAAAGAATTTTCCTTTCTTCCTCCATGTGCCTAACATCAAATGAAATTTCCATCAAAAGAGATTTTTTCCAAAAACCTCCAATCTGGGGAACACTTTACCACAAGATTTCTTCCCGTCGGACTACAACATGGACATCTTCAAATCAAATGCCTATAAACACTTGTCAAAAACTTCCTTTTAAGTCATCAAATTTTATTCATTCATTTATATCTTTCGTTCATTTCTCAATACTTATCATCATCCACCTGTCGGTCTATCAATCTCATTAACCCTCATCCTCGAATGTACTAGTGAGACACAACACAACAAGGCTAAAGCCTTGCTGTGTGGTGCCTCACTAGTACATAAAAAATGCATCTCTTGGCGTTCTTGGGAAAACAGACTCAGCATTGTCATCTTGCCTTTGCGAAACATTTCGCATCCTTGGTAGCTTCGGCAGGTTGACGCTTTCGTTCAAATCGGTAGATGCTACAGTGACTTCGCATAGGGAGCTAAATCTAGAGTCTGTTCTGGNAGAGTTCATTTTTAGCCCTTCTAGACACCCTGCTTTTCAAAAATTTTCTGGCCCGTCGGCCCCAACCATGGTGAGGCCTCCCTAGATAGTAACTCGTGTGGCCCCTCCACTTTTCAAATCGTTGCGTGGGCCCTGAAATCTAGAGTCTGTTCTGGTGTTTGAAACTGATTGTTGTATGGCCTTGATAACTTCTTCAGCTTTGCTTAAATTAAGCTGTTTCCCTCAAGGACTGGAACTGCCTTCTTCGACAATGGTCAACACCATTCTCAGAACTTCCACAAAGAAATAGATGTCAAAACTTGTCAGTGACATCCGATACTCACCAGATATAACGCCAGATACATTTTTATCATTGTTATTCGCTTCTTTGAGCCACTCGAGAATCGTTTAGAATTGCTTGTGATGGCCTTCAAAGACACA
The DNA here is from genome assembly GCA_003991215.1 of Morbakka virulenta. Lineage (NCBI taxonomy): Eukaryota > Metazoa > Cnidaria > Cubozoa > Carybdeida > Carukiidae > Morbakka > Morbakka virulenta. The sequence continues at coordinate 55,006 of RDPX01000523.1, read as the reverse complement.
AGCCGCATGGTCAATCTAAAGGGACAAAAAGGTCGTGCGGAATTCTCTTTTTAATCTCTTTGGTTTCATCTCGAAACTGAAAAATAGCAGGCAAGCCGTTTAGGGGAGCCATGAATAATCGCTGTTAATTCCTAGCACCATGACATCTCATTTTTTGTTGTTGATGGACATTGCATCTTGTACTGCTAAGCTAAGCTTGTGTACCGGGGAGGGTGCATATACAGCTCTCTTTTCTACCTCCTTAACTCTTGTACACACACCACTGACACAGCCCAATATACCTGCAGCCCCATCATAGCGCATGTCATGGCCATTGCTCAGAGACAATTTCATCCTCTTAAAAAAAACATATTTTGTTCTTGCAATAATACTTTCACTTAAAGTAATTTCAACAGAGTAAGATCCCAGGAACAGCTCTTAAATATCAAAATCTTCTAAATTGACAAAAACAAAGACAAAAACTTATTTGTTCTTTGCTGAAAACATCTGATGTTTCATCAAAATTAAGGCCAAAGTAACCCTCTTCTTTCTCTTGCCTCACCAATTCTCTTTGTACAGCGTTACTAAAGTCTTGCAGAATCTCATTCAATATATCATGTATTTTTCGTCCCTACTGAGCCAAGCAGCTTATTCAGGGACGCCATTCTTTCTCTCGTGTAGTAGAGCTATCAAATTCAAATCTTTGTCAAGACTTGGCCCTTAAAGCTAGCCCCTGAAAACCAGGATACTACAGACGTGTAAATACTTTGTACAACGCGGTTCCTTTTGCCACCTGTATTAAAACTGAAACGTATGTCTCGTTGTTGTGAACTGCCACCACAGAGGCTCTGTGAAAGTCAGACTGTTCATACCACTTAAATGTTTCCAATGCCTTTTTCCATGTTGGAAAATCATCTTCGACAAAACAGTGATACGAATAAGATTGATTTGACAAAGTAGGAATGGACAATTCTTGATTTATTGCCTTCATACACGAGTTACAAAATACGTCATCCTTGTCGTTATTGTAAATGAGCTATGTAAATTTTGCAAGTCATGAAGACTGAAATTTTCTTCCACCTCTCTTTTGAACTAAACTTTCTCACTGTTTTTTCTTCGTTTTTCGAGAAGTCATCTTGTTCTGAAAATAAAGGATCTCTGTCGTGCGCTATGATTTTGAAACCTCCTTCGTTTCTAGATTCTTGCACTTCATAGTGGTCTGGAGGGCTGTTTTGCATTGCAAGATTCTACCTTTGTTTTATCTCTTTCATATTGGAATTGTATCCATCGAGTAAAAAGTAGGGGTTTTTTTAAATAGAAATATCAAGCAAAACGATTAAAGAAACATGAATATCAAAAGTGTCGTTAAATCTTCTCTTTTAAATCTTCCCTTTTCGACAAACTAACCTTCACGGTTACTTCATCGTGACTGAATTAATTTAAAAGAAAACACGGTGGAAATCACATTAAAAACATGTACAGAACAAAAAAGATAGTTTCGTGCACCTAGTGCCATTATATCTTATATGGTTCTTCACTATTGAAAAAAATTACTAAGCTGATGACAACAATAACTGGATGGTATGATGTAATGGGTCTTTCATTGATGAAACCCTTGGTAAACAGTGGATCCATTTTTGTCTTTTACTGATATCCATCTATAAAAGACCTGAATGGAAGCAACAGATCAAGAAAAAGTGGGACAGAAAGGACGCAAGACATACAAATTGCCCCTTCAGGACCCTCCGTGGGAAGGCCCTTCCTCTTGGGTTGGTCTTCAGCCAAGGATCAAGCAACTTAAGACCCTTGTCCTGCATGGTTGGGCCCTATAGCCAAATCCAAGGAGAGACCAAAGCTCTACACTTGGTCTTAACCAAAAGGCCGAGAAGTCATGTGTGATGCAATGACGAATAATGTGAGAATCATAGCAACTATCAACAGGATTAACGAATACAATGACAATATTTTACCAACATCACTAAAACACCAGAGACGGAACTTGTTATTTAACAATCGTATGCAAACAAAGAGGCTCGATTTGATGCTCAGTGAAATCTCGAAACAATTTCAAATATATTTTATTTCAACAGTATCTTAATCAAACTCCAACTGTTTATTGAGAGGATTGTGTGGTCCCATGAACTTGTATTTACCAGGTGTCAATCCAGCTTTTGGTTTAGGCAATTTCCCAATTATTTTATGAATGTCAAACATGTCCCCAATACAATAGCATGTTTTCCTTACAAATTTATTCTTGTGATGTATTTCATACAGTACATACATATTTTATACAAATCGATGTAAGCATCAATTTACCATTCTTAGATGTTACATATTTTTCATTCAAATTGTTAGTTTGCTTTTTACATCTAAAGCAACATGTAGTCATATTAGATATGTTACTTATATATTACTTTTGTATTTAGACCTAGATTTGCTATTTTTTCATATCATTCACTTTAACCATCTGAAACTCATCGTCAAAATAATAGATTTCAACAAGACGGTTATTTCCTGCTTCTGATGGAGATGGTGAGGTTTTTTTAGACACAACTTTCCTAATTACAATCCTGACCTCTATCTTACCAATATTTCTTTATCTATATAGAACTTAATGTTTTTGTCGATGATGTTGTACTCAATTTGTACTACCTTTCCCCCTTGGTATGAATCTTATTTTTATTTACCTTAATGTTGATTGCAGCACTTAATTATCAATAACGTTTCCAAGTATTACACCATCTGAATCAATAAAATAATTACTACCATTTGTATTCAATTTTGTTATAATACTATTGATTTATTAAACACAGTTATCTCTACTCTTTTCACTCTTTTCACTCTTTTTATTCTTTTTATATTCTTTCTCAATTTTTATTTGCTGAGTATTAATTGCGGTGGTCAAAGGGTGGGCGGGCGTACTTTAAAAGAGTACTGAAGCCTACCGCAAAATATAGCTTCTACTCACCAAGTCATACTCCCACCTCCACGTTCGGTGGCCACCGGGTAACGCAAACGGGGGATAGCGAAAAGCGAATGGTCTGGTCGGCACTTTAACCGGCCCCTTATATTGGTATTGAAGATCCACTAATCATTGCTACAGACCAAGTTCTTTGACCTTCACCAAAAGGAAAAAACCTTTCCAAATCCGGTAATGAGCAGCAGCATTAATGCAGTGTGCTGGTAGCGGGGGAACAGATTTACTGTCAACGGTACCTCTCACATTGATGTCAGGCAGATGAGCAGTATACAGTTGCCAATGGTTGAGATCACATGGCTAGTTAGCAAGCTACTGCGAAATAGATTCCTTGAGAAAGATCTATTTTATGAATTTCTTAATACCGCTTCATGAAAGCACAAGCTAAAAACCGACCTCTAGTCCGGGTGAATAAGGGGTGCGTAAGTAATCTGCCCGAAGGTTGCAATGATCTAAACATTGCAACATGGAGTGTCCAAACACTTAATGAAGATGGTAAGTTGTGTAACTTACTTACAGAAATGACTAAATTGAACATAGATATTTTGGGTGTTGCTGAAACCCATTGGGATAAAACACTGCCAGACGCATTTGAAGAATCGGGGGTTGTCATTCTGAATTCCCCTAGACAAGACAATGTCCACAGACAAGGTGAGTCCATAATAATATCAGCGAAACTTGCGTCTCACGTAGAAGATTATAATCTATTTTCGGAAAGAATAATGAATGTTACAATCAGTACAAAAGATGGTTCCATCACTACTTTTCAAGTATATGCTCCTGATTCTAGTTATGACGAGTCTGCCATAGGTTCATTTTATGAGCAGTTTCAGATTTACATAAATAACCTGCCTAATAACAGAAAATACATGCTAATTGGAGACTGCAATGCAAAGATTGGTCACAATAGTTATAACATATGGCCTGCTGTAGCTGGTAGATATGGTTGGGAAACGAAACCCTAGTGAAGAAAAGCTACTACAGTTCTGTGCGATCAATAGCCTTGCCATTGCAAACACAATGTACAAAAATAAACTCTCCAGGCTATTCACATGGATTTCCTCATGTGGTAGCACACGAAATCAAATTGATTATATTATACTCCAGAAAGAAATGCTGAACAAGTTAAAAAATTGCCGTGTTTACAATTCAGCTGACATTGGATCTGACCATGCGTTAGTAATGACCAAGCTTGCTATGAAAGTAAAGAAACGGAGGAAACCCAAGCTACAACAAAGGAAATTTGATGTAGAGAAACTCAGCACTGAAACATTTGCTAAGGAGCTGCAGGTAAAAGTATGAGGTCGCTTTGAGCCTCTTCTCTCTCTCCCTCTCGACAGTGATATTGATGAAATGTATGAAAGCTTCAAAACTGCCACTAATGAAGTCACACAGGAAGTAGTGGGATATAAAAAACGAAAGAATATTGAGAGTATGTCTCCCCAGTTGATCGACCTATGCGAAGAAAGGCGCAAAGCTAGGATTGAATTTCTGCAGAAACCGTCCTCCCATGAAAAGAAAACTGAATACAGCAGGTTGAACAAGTTGGTAAAGAATGGAGTTAAAAACTGAAACGTGATGATTTAGAGGCAAAAGTTGAAAAACTTGAAGCTGATTTCTTAAAAAACGACAGCCACAACCTCTTTAAAACAGTAAGAGAACAATTGCACTATTCTCCATTCCTAGAAAAGTCTTTCTTTGTATCCTATTAAACAGAATGAATGACAAGATAAGTGCTAAACTAAAAGAAAGTCAATATGGATTTCGAGCTGGGAGAGGTACTGTTGATGCGATATTTATTGTAAGGCAAATCATTGAGAAAGCCCGTGAGAAGAATGTCTCATTAAATTTCCACTTCATTGACTTCAAAGCTGCCTTCGATACGGTTTGGAGAAAAGCGTTATGGAGAATGCTTAGGGCAATAGGTGTAAGTAACAAGATTGTTAACATCATTGAAGATATGTACAGCAAAACTGAATGCTCTGTTTTAGTGAACAATCAGCTAACTAAATGGTTTAGTGTTGAAGTAGGTGTGAGGCAGGGATGTATCTTACCTCCTACACTTTTTAACATTTTCCTCGAGTTTGTGATGGATGAACTTTCCTGTTTGCATTCCAGCTTGCAACTAAACTCAACACTCTCCACAGACATGCGGTATGCTGATGACACTACCCTCATAACTCAAATTTTTGAAAAGCTTCAATTCTCAACTAATGAACTTGAAAAAGCCTGTCAGAGATGGGGATTAAAAGTAAATCACACCAAGTGCAAAGTCCCAACCAGTGAAAATGATCATATCACAATTGATGACAACACAATGGAAAATGTTGAAAACTTCGTGTTTCTGGGATCCGTTGTACCTGGTAGTGCTAGTGATGTTAAAAGGAGAATTGCTTTAGTATCTTCAGCATTTGGAAGACTCAATGAGAGGGTATGGAAAAACCGATCAATACCTCATAAAATAAAGACCAGGTTATATTACGCCCTAATCGTTCCAATAGCAATTTATGCACGTGAAACCTGAACTCTGAGAAAAGAACAAATGCAGAATCTCCTTGTTTTTGAAAACAATTGTTTAAGGCCAATGCTTGACATTACAGAATAAAGTTAAAGTTGAGACAATAAGAAAAGAGCTTGGTGTTGACAGAAACATCACTGAACTCATACGAAAACGAAGAATGACCTGGTTTGGTCATGTTGCAAGGAGAGGAGAGGACAGTTATGTATACCGTGCATAAAAGAAGAATCTCCTGGCAGATGACCACGAGGAAGACCACCGAAGAAATGGATCGACCAGTTACGTGACGACACAGGGCTACCTCCTTTGACACTTGAACGTAAGGCAAGAGACAGCGAGGGTTGGAGGAAGTTTGTGACGAAAACGTCTGCAAAGATCTAATTGGGATTATGCAAATAAGTCATCAATAAAAATGACACATATTCTAAGTAAAAACCTTATTAGTAGGCTAAACCATCACTAGACATTGTTCCCTTTGACTCTTGGTTCATTAAAGACCCTGATCTTTCAGTAATATTTCCGAAGTAATAAGCAGGCAATAATAATAATAAGGTTAATAATATTAATATTAATTATACTATTACTACTACTAATAATAATATGACATAATAATAGCATTATAATACCACCAAAATGCTCCAGAGAATTACATAATACTTTTCCCTGCTGTGCATCCTTGGTGTGGGAGAAAATGGTTTAGAATTTATCCCATGGGTAGACTAAGGTAGTCACCTAATCAATAACTAGTATAGCTGGCAGTGTCAGTGAAATAAGAGGACTGATTACAGGAAACAGTAATCTTTATCGTAATCCAAACATTACTAAAAAATAAATTTTTACTGAGTCAGTCGTCGGTTGGGGTATCAAGAGGTGTACCTTGCAAAAAACCCCACCAAAACCGAAACAGTCTGGGAATGAAAAACAGGCTCCTTTAGCAACCTTTCCTAAAAACAGTTTAATTTTTTAACACAAAGAGACTATTTCTAACCTTACCTAGTCTTGCAACATATCACCAGTAACACAAAAGGGAGTTAATTAAAACAATAAAAACGGTCAAGAGTATTCAGTATCATCAGTGCTCACAATAAAGCGTTGCTTAATCAAACACAATTAGTTAAAAAAAATGTAGTAAACCTTTTAATAGAGTAGGCACGTTCCCACAGATGTGTGCCTCATGACGCAGCAACTTAAGTGAAGCTCGTCTATCGATGTTAGGTTTTGGTTTACTGTTCAGCATTCACATCCATATGTCACCAGAGGGAAGATGTAGCAGTTGAGTACCTTCAACTTTGTGTCCATTGGATATTTCTACTCTTCAGAATACCAGATATCCGTCCAAAACCTCCTTTGCAATCTCTATCCTTCTTTTAAGATCATCGCCGCTTCTACCATCCCAGCTTAATATACATTTTAAGCTAGTTGAATCTGTTCACCTGCTGTATCAGCTCACCGTCAACTTTTAAGTCACACTTAACCTGCTCTTTCCTTTTGCTGACTGTCATACAGAACGTTTTTGTCCAACTGATACTCAGTCCCTTCCTGGCACATTCTTAACACACAAAATTAAGGATTTCTTGAATGTTTTCTGCTGAGTCTGCAATAAGTGTGGTGTCATCGGTGTATCTGATGTTGTTCACATTGTGTCCTCCTACAACACAACCTCTCTTCTCATTAATGATTCTCGTGAAATGCTCGCTATTTCAATTGAATAGGTCTGGTGATAGAATACAACTTTGTTGTACCTCTCTTTTTATGTTGGTGTATTTTCTAATCTCATTCTAGACTCTTGCCCCTGTTGTTTGTTCCCAGTACAAATTTCTAAATACTCTCACGTCTTTCCCCGTCAATGTCTAGTGATTGCAGAGCACTCGTATTTCACTTTATCAACGGCAAAATAAATACTGATAGCAATGATTAAGATAATGGAAATCTGAGGGCTTCGTTATTGATGCAATTAATGTAGTTTAAATAGTTTAATAATAATTTTAAATTGCTGAGAAAGAAAATTATGATAATAAAAAAATAAACGTTATTTTGAAAGTGGAGATTCCACAGCTGTGGAAAACTGTGGGGAAAAAAGTATAAATTCTCATATAAATACTAATATTAATATTAATTTGTAATTATTACATGGCAAAATTTAAAGGCAATAATTGCTTAGTTGAGACAGAATGTAATCTTACAAATTTTTATAGTAATATGGAGACGGGATAACAGCTGGTACTATAAATGACCCTGAGTCTATAGGAATGCCCAAGAAACCAAAAGCCTCAAGATCCAATAAATGGAGAATTCGCAGTATGACGACCTATTTTCTCAAGCTGCTTCTAAAAATCATTGGCGTCGAGGTCAGTGATTCTACAAAACAAGTGAACCAAAATGGTTTTGTAGAAGGCAAGGGAACAAGAGCAGGAATAGTGAATATGAAGACCATCTGTGAGAGATAAGTACGTCTTAAGAAATCTGTTTACATTTGCTTTATGGATTATGAAAAGGCCTTTGATCACGTAAACCACCAGAAGTTGACTGAATACCTGACAAGAACAACCATGAGAAACCATGATATCACATTCATGAAGAACCTCCGTTGGATGCAAAAAGTTAATAGTTTATCAAATTAGAAATTGTAATCAGCAACAATATACAACTCAAAAGAGGAGTGCATCAAGGGTATATTTTATCATCCAGTATGTTTAACTGAACATACATTTCGCAACATTGAACATCTAAATGACATTAACATCTAAGAAAATAACACAAATAATTTAAGACATTCTTACGATGGAGCCCTGCTCGCGGAAATACTAGAGGCATGACAACATTTATTAGACACCGTCAACTGCACAGGCAAATAATATAATATGAACGTTAATGTTAACAATGCTCAAGCTATGACAGTAATAAGGGTAATAGCATCACTCCATACATTATGAAATTGGCGGCACTCCTATTGAAGAAGTAATCTTTTATCTATATTAAATAGTTGTTTGTTACAGATGGAACGAACGAAACAAACACCATAAGAAGAATGTCTCCGAGAAGAATAACTCGGAGTTCAACTTTAACAAAATGAGATCAACCTTAACAAACCAGAATATATCGCTTCAAAGAAGAAAAAAAGAGGTACGTCATCTGGTTCACATTATTTTATGGTGCTGACATTAACATTAGCCATGTGCAAAAGTCTGAAGGCTTTCGAAACGTCGGTATTTCGTAGGATGCTAAAGATATCATGGACAAACAAAATATCAAATCAAGAAGTGTTGAAAAGAGCCAATAATCAAGGGAACTAATATAGACCATATAAAATCCAAAATTATAAATTTTTTGAAATCTGTTTAGAAGAGACAATTTACACAGTTGTAACAGAGAAATATATATATATGCGTATGAGCTAAAAGTGTGATTGTTCAGCTTTGTTCGCCAAAAATGGAAGTACTGATTTAGTTCATTTAGATCTTCTGACAAGACCTTTTCAATGCTCTGTAATGACTTTGCCCCGTACAGAAGAGCTATGTCATCTGCATACATGTACCTCCTGCTGGTACAGGTAGGGAGGTCAGGAGTGTAAATGCTAAATAGCATCGGTGCTAAGACTGACCCTTGTGGTATGCCACTGATAGGTCGGCGAGGCTTTGATTTATCATCAGCAAGGTGCAGCGTAAATCAACGATTCCTGATTNTTGTAACAGAGAAATATATATATATATATATATATATATATATAATATATATATATATATATATATATGCGTATGAGCGTATGAGCTAAAAGTGTGGTTGTTCAGCTTTGTTCGCCAAAAATGGAAGTACTGATTTAGTTCATTTAGATCTTCTGACAAGACCTTTTCAATGCTCTGTAATGACTTTGCCCCGTACAGAAGAGCTATGTCATCTGCATACATGTACCTCCTGCTGGTACAGGTAGGGAGGTCAGGAGTGTAAATGCTAAATAGCATCGGTGCTAAGACTGACCCTTGTGGTATGCCACTGATAGGTCGGCGAGGCTTTGATTTATCATCAGCAAGGTGCAGCGTAAATCAACGATTCCTGATTATTCCCATAATCATTCTTACCATTTCCTTACTAGTGATGCACTGCAGCAGCTTAAGTGTTGGTCCTCGATACGACACGGTGTCATATGTGGCTGAGAAGTCTACAAGAACAATTCCAGCCTTTTCCTTGCGGATTTAATGTCCTCCGTAAGAAGGAATACCTGATCGAGAGTAGTTATTCCTGGTCGGAATCCAGTTTGCTTTTGAGGTTGTTTCGAGGCCGACAATGGATTCGATTCGGTTGCATATCAGGCGTTCCATGATTTTTAAACCGATGCAGAGGAGACCTACCGGTCTGTAACTAATGTGCGTGCGTAAAGGGTTATGGGACCAATCTTCGGTTTTTTACAAGCCTTCGAGAGTTTCTTTAATCAAAGGCAGGTGGAGTAGAAAGAGGCTAGCCATTCGACACAGTTGTAATGGAGGTGGTTGCAGAACTCAGGATGAAGCGAGTCAAGACCTGGACTTTTGCCCGATTTCTGGGACTTTATGGCAGTTCTCAGTTCCTCTACTGTAAAGGGAGAACAGAGGTCTTGGTCGGGATAAGGGGTATACTTTGATTTCTTGAGCTTCCTTTGTAAATCTTTAGTGAAAGTCTTGTCAAACTTCTTATATTTTCCATTGTTAACAAGGCATTCTGCAATAGAGTTACCTGCAACGGTGTTCGTAGTGGCTGTTTGCCTCTTCCTACCAGACAGCTGATTGAATTTTGTCCACGCCTTTCTGCTGAAGTGCTTCATATCAATTCTGGTTACAGCAGAGACCCAAGACTCCCGACGACGATTGTTAATATGGTCCAACAATTTACTTGCTGCTACCTCTTTCTCAGCCAGAGTAGTGTCATGGACCTGTACTTTAGCAAGGTTGACGCACTGGCGATCCCAGCATGGAACCAGACTCTTTCGATGTCCTCTTGGTACGTGTCGTTTTGTCGTGCTGAGAACTTACGATTGGAACACACGTAAGGAGCGATCAACATCTTCAGACTTGGCTGGTGAAAGTGTTTCTGGTAATGTACGTTTTACTTGTTTAGAACCGGTCCAATTAGCTTTGTTGAAATTCCATCTTGGTAGAGGGTTTGTTGGAGTGACTTCAATGATAGCAGGATGCGAAATTATTATGGTGTGAGATGCTGAGATTGCGGAAAACTAACTTGGGTGTGGTAGATTACTTGATCAGCCATAGCTGTAGAAGGACAGGTTTGGATTGGCTGAAGTATTCCAAATTGTCGAATGAAATGTTTTGGGTAGCCTGTGGTCATAGTGGAGTTTAAGATCAGCATGAGATAACCCTTTAGTGCGCTTCTCTTCATCTGAGTCGCTACTTGGATAGCCCCACGACGTGTGATGGCATTTAAACTTTTTTGAGTAAGTTACAGGGTAATGGAAGATTGAAAGATCGTTAAACATGCCTCGGGGTGGTTTGTACATGTTTACGATACGGATTGACCCAGAGCATAATTTGATTGCCACCACTGCAGTGAGGTTGTTGAGGTAGATTTATCAATCTTTGAAAAAGTTAAATCATTTCGTACAAGGGTTGTGTTGCCGTGATATGGGTGTTGTAGAGCATCTGCAAGTGTATATCTATTCATATATCCACTGATGCTACCATCGTTGTGCGAGTGTGTTTCTTGCAGCTACACTGAATGTTTGGGTCATAGGTGTTGAAAACCTCACACTTCGCTCTGATTAGTCCTTCAACATTACGTTGTAGTATTGTAGGACCACTTGGTGAATGTACGTCCAAGTTGTTACGGGGACTTCGCTTGATGACAACCGGAAGTCGTTTAAAGAAATCTGACGGTAATTTGGTTTGGTGTTAATGTACATTGGGATGTCGTTAGCTTTCCTGAAAGGGTTAAATTTACCCTTGCCTACACCCAAAGATACGTCGAGAAACTTTGTTGCTGTAAGCTTCATTTTGATGCAGATTGAGAGTCCTTCCAATTTTAATAGTTCAATTAGATCTTTTCTGATTCTATCTAGTTTAAGTACATTGGCATTGTTAATAATGGTTAACCTATGGTCCCTATATAATCCAATTTTTTTTTATTCTTAAAAGGAAGAAAGCTTATCCATTCAGTACAAACCAACAAGATCATATAATTCAGTTCTGTCAAAGGACTCCATCGTGACATTGAACTTTGAATTATCTGCCTTCTTTATTCATACGTCGTCTTCATTGAATACAAACGATTTTGTGCTTGTTATATAATATTAATCCCATCAACCTGAAGATGAAATATGCCGATGGCAAATCAAATTACGTTGTCAAGTAATTTCTCTGAGATGGACTGGAAAAATTAAACTACAGTATATAAAACTTAATAAAACTTTGGCGATCNTCTTAAAAGGTAGAAAGCTTATCCATTCAGTACAAACCAACAAGATCATATAATTCAGTTCCGTCAAAGGACTCCATCGTGACATTGAACTTTGAATTATCTGCCTTCTGTATTCACACGTCGTCTTCATTGAATACAAACGATTTTGTGCTTGTTATATAATATTAATCCCATCAACCTGAACATGAAATATGCCGATGGCAAATCAAATTACGTTGTCAAGTAATTTCTCTGAGATGGACTGGAAAAATTAAACTACAGTATATCAAACTTAATAAAAGAGGGTTTATTTTGTATGGTATTGATTTGAACTAATTAACTGTAGCGATGTTTCTCCACTGATCTGTGTTACTTTCTTTGGCTACCGTGTCAATTACATATTGTTTATACTTTTTCGCAATCGTGAGATTTCACATTTTGCTGGATTAATCAACCTACATAGGAGCTTCGTCACGAAATTCTCTTTCTTGTCTGTCAACATAATAGGTGTAGGTCTGTTTGCAAAGCACTCCAAGATCCAACCCTTCTCAAACCCTTTTTGTTTGAAATCGATTATCTTTATCATGCGGAAGTTGGATTTAAGATATGACTTGGTAATGTTACCATGCAGAAATCTTATGCATTTTATTATATATGTATATATAATAAATGTATCTAGGAATCGAAGCCTTGCAGTGCAAAGTAGAAAATGATTTTTTTCAAATCTTACGCGAATACATTTAAAGATAGAGAGGTAGATCGATATTTAGATAGATGGATGAACAGATAGACTCCTATTTCTTCTTTCTCTCTTTCTATCTTGCTCTGTTATCTCTTCTCCTCCCTCCCTTTTTTGTCTGCTTCTGTTTCTTTTTCTGTGTCTCTCTTTGTATCTATCTCTGTGTCTCTTTGAGTCCCCCTGTATTCATTTTTATTTATTTCTGTTTATATCTTTACCCATCTCTCTCTCTCTCTCTCTCTCTCTCTCTCTCTCTCTCTCTCTCTCTCTCTCCCCTCTGGCCTCCCAGCGTTAATAAGTTTATTGTATTGAAAGCTTTTATTGTTCTTGGGCGATCCCTTTTTTCTTAAGTGAGATTTAACAACATGCTTGGGAGAACCACTTCAAAATGTCCCTCCCAAACCAGGTCACGAAAGAATTATAGAAAAGTATATTATAATAGACTTCGAAAACTTTTGTTCTTCTGGCACTGGTTAACTCGAGGGATCGGAGCTGAAGTTGGCAAAGAAATACAAATAAAAGAAGATTAAAAGTTGCGTTTTACGCCAAAGGGAGCCACAAGTTAAAATTTAGACTGGGGTGCTCATCCTTTCTTGTGGGCTTTAAATGTGGCCAGGTTATATTTTTCTGGTTTGACAAATTTTTTAGCTATTTTGGGAGGGTCTAAGGAAGTTTCCATCCTGATTTATTCTATTTTTTAAGGGGTTTGAATTTTGTTTTCGGATGAGCATCCCTTTCAAAGAAATGGTACTGTACTCCTTTGGGGCTTTAACAGTATCTACGAAGAAGGCTTACCATTTAAGGTTTGGACTAAGTCCTTGAAGTGGTGTGGACTTGTGGGCTGTTAAGTATAATTCTTTGTCAAGAATTAAAAACCATTTCGGGATTGTTAAAAAGTAAATTTTACATTATAAATTTCTGCCATTCTCTATTTACAACATTTTGTATAGGGTTATTTTATGTCGAAGCCAAACTCTCTCAATTTCTCTTAATTGTTGCATTTTCAAGCGCCGTCGGGAGTACACCGGACATCACAAGGTTTGTGATGCTTGGCAAATGTATGGAAATTTTAAACAAACACAAAATTACCTGAAATAAATAATCAAAGAACTGCTAAGAACAAACACAGAATATGTTGAAACAACCAAAACAATCATAAAAGTAAAACCAATTACATCAGAGAATGTAAGATCAAAAGGTAACAACAAGTACTACGAAAGAATAAAAAGTGGGAAAGACAAAGAAAGTACAAAAACAAGAGGGCTTGAAAGAAGTGGTTACGAGCTCTTAATGAAGACGATTGTGAAGTAAAAACCAAGAGTGATAAAATGGCTGGAAGATCTCCAGAACATATATGAAGCAAACGACTCAGATGCCATACAAATAAATTCGTAAATAAATGAAGTACCACAAATGAGTAGCCGTGGCTTAATGGTTAGTGCAGCTTCACCGTAACCAAGAGATTCAGGATTCGATTCCCCCACCTGGCGAAAAGAATTTAGAACTTTGAATCTAAAAGAGTAATTGGTTGGCGTCAGGAAAGGCATCCGGCCAAGAAATTCCTCACAAGTCCCTCGAAAGGCCACCATTTGAGCTCCAACTACTGAGGGGAAAATGACGTTAAAACAAAACCAAAAAAATACAAATGAAGTACTATAAATCTAAGAAAGTGAAATGGATGCAGCACCCAATAAAGATAGGATGATGGTAGGGTGATGTCTTTAGATTGACAGTGGGGTGGAAAAATCGATGCTCTCTTTGTTTCTTACAAATCATGAGTTTTAGCTCATTTAGTTGACCCTGTAGCTGATTTTTCAAACACTGTGCCAGAGTAAAAACAGCAGCATAAACTGCTCCTTGCTAATCCACGTGATGAACAATCTGGCATGTGTTATAATTTGCATAGTCATTATGCCTTGACTACATAATGACAATAATGCGCTAGACCTAAGATTAGGGTGTTTTGAATAGACACCATCACTTTTTAGTATGTTTGTCGCGAAATGTTGGATAGATGCAATAACATTTTGAGCAAAAAAGCCGATAGATGCTATCCAGACCTCGATTAGACTTGATAGTTCGTACTATTCTCCGTTAACTGGAGCAAATGCATCTTTTCGTTGTCATGATTTTAGGATCATCCGCGAACCTGATGTTTTCTCTTTGCCAAAACATCAGTTCTTTGATGATTCCCATAGGACCTACAACTACCCGTATAGGTTGAGGAATATTTTTCAGAAGCTAGAATCCTCTAGATCCACCATGTTCTATCTACTGCTCAAGACGTGTTAACAGGGTCACCTCAGGAAAGATGTGTCTCTGCACCACGAACGGACTGTCTTTCACCATGAACAGGCTGGTTACAGACTGCAAGTGCATCGTGCTGTGATTTGCATCCATAGTGCTAAGTGGGTGAAGACCAATTGAGGACGCCACAAAAAACCATCTCGAGAGGGTCCTATCTTTCTGCATAAACCTCTTGATCCCATCTTGTATATAATCTACGAATGCTATGGATTGATAAAATGTTTTTTAAAGTTAAATGTTATTCATGCAGGTATTCTTTTTAAATACCAGTACCACAAACAGGTTTCTGGTACCAGTGCTTAACTGTAATCAACAAAACCAGATGTTTTTAGGCCAAGAGAATAGCACACACTGAAGCTGCCTTCTTTGCCAGTACCTGTTGTGTATCGCTGTACTTTCCTGGGCTACGAACTACTTTGATAACAAATACAAATAAGTCAAACAAAATTGTCACCATGCTTATGAAAACATTATCTGTTGGTTTGATTATCCACCCATCCATCCACCCATCTATCTATGCACCTATCCATCTATCTGTTTGAATATCTATCTATCTATGTGAATATCTATTTGAATATCTATCTACCTATTTAAATACCCATCTATCTATTTGAATATCTATCTACCTATTTGAATATCTATCTACCTATTTGAATATCTATCTATTTGAATATATATCTATGTATTTGAAAATCTATCTATGTATTTGAATATCCATCTATCTATTTGAATATCTGTCAATCTATTTAAATATCTGTCAATCAATCAATCAATCAATCTATCTATCTATCTATCTATCTATCTATCTATCTATCTATCTATCTATCTATCTAACCATCCATCATCCACCAATCTATCTATCTATCTCTATCTATCTATCTATCTATCTATCTATCTATCTATCTATCTATCTATCTATCTATCCATTTATCTATCTATCTATCTATCTATCTATCTATACCTAATCCATCTATCGATCTATCGATCTATATATCAGCCTATCTATCTCTATCTATCAGTGTCTATCTATCTATCTATCTATCTAANTTGAATATCTATCTACCTATTTAAATACCCATCTATCTATTTGAATATCTATCTACCTATTTGAATATCTATCTACCTATTTGAATATCTATCTATTTGAATATATATCTATGTATTTGAAAATCTATCTATGTATTTGAATATCCATCTATCTATTTGAATATCTGTCAATCTATTTAAATATCTGTCAATCAATCAATCAATCAATCTATCTATCTATCTGTCTAACCATCCATCGATCCACCAATCCATCTATCTATCTCTATCTATCTATCTATCCATCTATCTATCTATCTATCTATCCATCTATCTATCTATCTATCTATCTATCTATCTATCCATCCATCTATGTATGTATCGATCTACCTCTCTATCTTTAAATGTATTCGAGTAAGATTTGAAAAAAATCATTTTCTACTTTGCACTGCAAGGCTTCGATTCCTAGATACATTTATTATATATACATATATAATAAAATGCATAAGGTTTCTGCATGGTAACATCACCAAGTCATATCTTAAATCCAACTTCCGCATGATAAAGATAATCGATTTCAAACAAAAAGGGTTTAAGAAGAGTTGGATCTTGGAGTGCTTTGCAAACACACCTGCATCTATATAACAGGAGAGAGAAGGTCCCTCTCCTGTTTCTTTTATTTTAATATGGCACCTTAATTTCAGAGTAACTAGTAAAATGTTTAAAAGTAACTGTGTTATGCTTAGTGACTATCTTGATTTAAAATTAATTTTTCCACTGCCTCCCTTAGTTTCTTACCAGAAAAATAAATACTGTAAAGATATTCTCTGACTTTGTTAGAGGCAGCAAGAGGGGGAATTCTATGCCCTGTAATCATTCTTCTTGTCAGACATGTTCCTCGAGTTTTTATTTCTTCCTTTGTTGTTGGCATTCAATCACATGTGGATTTGTACTTTTCGAATATTCTTTTTCGGATGTATCCACGGCCTCGTTTTCAGCATCTTTCAATTTGTACTGCGTTCTCTCCTATTTTCCTTCCAGTAAAATTTGACTGATGAAGTAATAGTTAAGTTACGAAATATTTCAAAAAATGCCGGGGTTTTTCGCTGTTGTTTTTTATTGAAAACAAGATAGCGGTTCTTAGATTGAGAATATATAAATTAAAGAAATTACAAGATGAATCAATATATTTCATATTTATATTATATATTTCCATGTTTATTGATATATTGATTATAGTGTTAAATGAAATTTCAAGAAAGGTGTAAGCCATGTTTAACAAAAAAAATCGCTCTCAGTTTTCTTTTCTAATTACTATTTCATGCTGTTTAACTAAGGAAAGGAAGCATTTACATCATGATATTTAAATATGTTAACACAAGTCCTTCATTGAGATGAGAACAACTATCATGAACATATCTTCCCTTTAGCCTCTTTCTACAGGATAGGGGCAGATTAAAAGTACATTTTTAAAATTGTCAATTAGGTAAATCCAAATTTTAAAACTTGTTAAATGCAAACACATGGAATAGTGGAATAGTAACTTTTGAGTATCTCCCTGTCAAAAGCCAGCGAATATCCTCGTCTCAATACAACCTCCGACGAAATCTTTTAAAATTACACTTGCTGACTAAGTAGTTAGCAATAATGCACACTATTTGATATTTCCGCGATACAATTTGTGATAAGACATATATGGTATATAACACATACATAACATATATATATATATATATATATATCACAATTTTATTACTCTTCTCCGTCAGTCTTCTTGTCATATATATCTTTCCTTAACAATCATTCTTACTTTCTTTTGTTATTTATCTGCCAACTTTTTTGTTTGTGTGTTGTTCGTTCAGTTGTCCTTCGTATTGTCTTGCTGCTTGTTCATCTATGTCGTTTACTCATGGTTAATAAATTAGCCAATATCATCTTTGGCTCTGAGTGTTACACTTTAATACTATATTTGTCGGAGATAGAGAGAGCTCGAGATAGAGAAGATTCGAAATAATGGAGTCTTCACTATATATCTAAATATATCTATATATATATAGTGAACACTTCATTATTTCGAATCTTCTCTATCTCGAGCTCTCTCTATCTCCGACAAATTTCTCGATCCCCTGGGAGTTCGATATAGAGTTCACTGTATATGAAGAAGTTGGATAAAACGATGCAAACAAGGAAATCACTCTGTATTTTCGCTATGTACTCTGGGTGATGTAGAAAAAGACACCAGGGAAAGGATGGCACACATCAAAAAAGACAACATACTCAGCTGCCTATCTGCAATATACTCTATAATTTAAGCAAATGGAAAGAGTAGCCACATTCCGTATTCTGATTTTCTTTTATTATATTGCCACGTGAAGTAAATGATAGCAATATACTACAAAATTATTAGCTTTTACTTCAATACATGTCAAAGTCCACATACCATATAAACAAGGGAGAGTACCGAAAAAGAAATAACAACAACAACAACAACAAAATAGGAGGAAGGTAGGGGAAAAAACGCTGGAGCAAAAAGATAAGCAGGAACTAAATATTCGAAACTTAGGTACTCAAATGCCAGACACTGGGTATCTCCTGCGGCTGTTTACCCACCCATCGAAAGTTTTTCGGTCATTTCTCTTGGGCCTTCAGTCTCTTCTTTTTGGCAAGAGGTCAAGCTCTCTTCCCCTCTTAAAGACTTCTTATAACCATTCTTGGTCTGTAGTATCTCTTCCTCCAAACGTCTCTCTTTGCTCTATAATGACGTAGAACTTCTATCCCTTTATTTCAGCACTTTTACATGCGTCTTTCTTATTAATTGCCTTATCTTTTCAAAAACAATAACTTGCTTTTAATTTGTCACTCCAAGGTTAAATCCACGGGGATTCCGGTTTCACTTCTTCTTCTTTGTCTTTCGACAGCTCCCATCAGGGGTCACCACAGCGGATCATATTCCTCCATTTGGTGCGGTCAGCAGCATCCTCTTTTTTAACTCCTTTCGCTTTCATGTCCTCTTCAACCGCGTCCATATACCGTCTCCTTGGTCTCCCTCTCTTCCTCCTTCCAGGCAGATGCATCTCTAACATTCTCCTCCTGATGTAGTTCTCTTCCCTTCTGATCACATGTCCAAACCATATGTCTTGCCTCCCTTTACTTTTCTCCTAATCTCCTTACATGTGCTGTACTTCTGATATATTCATTTCTTATTTTATTTCCTGTTTCACTGACCAAGTTTATTCTAATGATGCTTTGTTGCTGTCTTCTTCTAATGGTTTTAAGAACATAAAGAAAGAAGCACATGCTAGGACCAACGGAAAAAAACACCAAACAAGTAATCACCTGAATTTCTTTTTATGAGTTGTTTTAATTTACAATTATATCGTGTCCTATTTTAAAGATAACTTTTCAATTCAAATAAAACAATTAAGAGAGATCTTTTCTACCTAACTGGCTATTACGTACCATCAAAAGGTTTTCACAAGCATAGACAATTTGAACTACAGGATTCCGAGATTAAAAGCATGTAGCTTTTGTCACGGACGACGTACAAGGCTTGGATTAGCAGAAAATCTGAGGCATGTCATCAATAGATAAATATTTCCTCTTCTGTAACATGGCTTATTATTGAAAACGATGTCATGGACGAAAATTGACAAAGGAAGGCATGCCAGTGTCAAATTTTCAAGTTTTATCTTGGTTTTCGTCGGATCTGTGATTAAAATCATTTTCGTTAGATGTGTGATAAAAGTTATCAAGTCAAGTGGTTGGGACACAATTGCTTGCATTGGGCTTTTTCTCGACAACAACTGCTGAAACCTCTGGGCAATATTCTTTGAAAATTAGGATAAAATATGCAATAAATTAAGATCTTTAAACTTCTGAAATACTTAACCTTCCATTTAAACTTGTAATCAATTTGATCTTCCTTTTTGCTAGTGTTACTAGGGACTTCACTGTCGACCATAGAAACAATGGACAGGTGTCCCATCTTTTGAAGAGCAATAACAGTTGAATGTGTTACCTTTTTAATCAACCTTAATTTAATAGCTTTTCTTAAAGTTTCAGTGTCGTAAGAGTTAGTGTGCGGTAATAAGGAATGCTTTGTGGTGAGGTTATTTTTATATGTTTATATTGAGGATTGAACTTAAGTATTTTTCCTTAAATTCTATCACTTTTTAGAGTAACACAGAAAAGTATTTTTATTAAATTCCAATAGCTTATTGTTGACTGTCTTTACAGTTTTAAGGTTCTCAAAGCATTAAAATAATCTGCTTTCCAAATTTAGAGATTCAAACATTATGACCTCTCCCCTAATAAAAACTTTCTCAGATGCCTTCTTGTTTTGGACGGAAAACGGCTTTGTAGTTATTTGAAATTGGACACGGCAAGAATAATTCACAACATATTTGCAATTACAACTTGGTGCTATTATTTTAATTAAATGCACTGTGCTCAACTTTAATGCTCAAGAACCGCAGTAAAGAGTACCAAGGTCAATGCACACTCAAACGTAAAAAAATAGTCGGTTTACCTGTCTCCTTCTGTATCATTTAGATATCCTCATGAACGCAGAAAGGTGCTTTCATTCCTAAAACGCTACTTATTCCCTTCCATGCTCACTTTGGGTTTACGTTACTGCAATATCTTGCATACCTGAGCTCTGCAATGTCGATTTAAAAGTCGCAAGGCCAAATATTTTATCACCAAGTATCCACCGTAGTCAGAGCAGAAGAGTATTTGAAACCCGGCTCTGTGATTTTCCTTCCGTCAGCGATGGGACCACCAACAAATAAAACACGATTAATTTTAAAGACCTGGATAACTCCTTCGAAATCAAATATGCTATTTCAGGTAGCTTGTGGATGATGTTTGAATCTTTATATGTTCTTGCATCTAAATATAGCCTCTGCAAAAGACCTATTGTAACCATGTAGGATACTTAACTTAAAATAAACAGCTTGAAACCTTTCTCTATGAGAACAAATGCAACTAAGCTGTGAGCTGATTTCTCTACGGAAGATAGCTATATGCTGTGTTACTAAATTATGACCATGACAGAGTCATTTTCTGCTAATAGATCCCATCCTCCACGTAAACAAGCTTTATAGTTGAAAAACTTTTATTAATCTTCCTGTCATTACTTTTTCACAATCAGTACTTATTTTTCAAGAATAGACATCATACTGCTATTACCATACAATTTAAAGATGACAACTAATGGTAGTGTCCCCAGATTGCCATCCCATTAGATCTTTAATACAGTGGAACCTCTCTAATCGGGAACCTCAGAAATCGGGAAACCCGGCAAATCGGGACGAAATCCCAGGGAACGGAATTTTCTCTATATATTTTACCTCGCCAATCGGGACAAACGACCCGGATAATCGGGACGATTTTGTCACAGGCTGCTATCTATTTTGACATTTTAAAAGCAATTTTCTTAAATTTCCCACGCAAGTAAAGCGCCTCACAAGCAATGCAATTAACACATTTTCCATTACAAGCGTGGGAGACGTCATCATTGTAGTCTCTTATTGAGGTGTGAAACCAGTCTCACCTGTGTTCAATGAGCTCTGAAGGGGTGGAGCTATGGTCATTAGCAACACAATGGAAGGCCTATTGTTTGGCCACGACAGGTGCAGCGCTTAACGTGAGAGAGGCTCGTATCTACCTTGTTATGTGTTAAATTTCAATGGGCAGAGCTTACGTCCGTTTGGAAAACAATGTATGGTCAATGGTGGGTTTGTTTACGCCGTTGACATGTGGCCATCGTTTCTATTGTTTATCTAAAGTGCAACGCCGAAATCCCTACAGACCTCAGAAATCGGGAAACCCGGATAATCGGGACGATTTTGCCGGTAACAGAGGTTTCGCGATTAGAGAGGTTCTACTGTACTATTAAGCCCTCTTTTTGCACAATCGGACTGTTATTTACTTTTGCAACAAAATCCGGATGTACAATTTCCTGAAACCTTCAACTCGAGTGCCATTAAACAAACCCTAATCACCAAAGTTTTATGTCAGAGGATCATCTCCAGCATAAGAGGAATTAATCGAATAAATAAAGTTGGTAGGTAGATAAAATAAATAGATAAATACATTTATGAATGTGCTGGCAGTTCTAAATGGCATTCTCTGCATTTTTTAAGGGCTCACACGTATGACTGTATTTCGAATTCGAGAAAAAAACAACCTATGAAGGCAAAGTCACCAGTTAATTATTCATCAAAGGAAGTATTCTGATATTAGCATTGATAAGCGTTTATTCTGTAAAGGAAAGTGTCACAAAATATTGCTGCAAAGTTGCCATTTCCTTCCTATCTCTCTCTTAGCGTTTGCTCTTGATTGTGCAAAAGGATATTGATTTCCTTGACTTCTATCATAAGCACATGGTTGTGTCATGGCTATTGTCTTATGACAACTAATGTGATCTTCAATGCTAGAAAAACCTGCATCCATTTATCAAATTACATAAATAGGGGGGAAAGCCCTGGCTTTTCGGAACATAAGTGGGTGAATAAATATGGAAAATATCTAAAATCTCTTAAAATAACATATCAATCTCTATATTCAAATAATATGTTTAATTCAAGAATACTTTGTGAAAGCCTTGGGTAATACCGTCACCTGCAACATAATTTTCATCGGGCCTACAAGCGCGCAAGCAGTCGTTTGCGACTCTACAAGAACATTAAAAGCCCTCTGAACATTCATGTAGTAACGCTAATCCTTACCATGATGATCCTTCCAATTTTAATGTATTCTGGATAACCCACCCTTGCCTTGAAAGATCGCCTTGAAAGATCGTTTTCCATCTCTTTGTCAGAGAAGCTTAAACTATTACCAGAAACAACAATATAAAAGGTATTATAAACATCTTCACCTTAAAGGTGTCACGAAAAGAAATCTAACTGTTTCATTTTCGATAGTTGATTCTAAATGCTGAGTCATCACATGCCAGAAATAATAACGTAGCAATTGAACCACGAGGTGTGAAATTTGAAGGAGCAAACCGAAGTTTTTATTTCGCTTGAGGAAGTTTCAAAGTGTAAATCACCAGTTCCTTTCTAATTTGAACTTTTTAATTTCTGCTTCTCATTTTACCTTTTTAATACCTTCATGAATTCTTTAACAGGAGCAACTAAGAATCGCAGGTTTACATATTCTGTTTAAATATACTCTTAGACATATCTTTAAATACAGGGATGATTTAATTCTGTACAGAAATTGATTCAAATTAGATTAGTTTAGGCGCCATTTACATCAATTATGGTTTAGTGCAAAGAATATGTATATTAAACGATGTTTTAGTATTTCGTTGTATGGAATCCAGGTAGCAGGTGGGGGA
Source organism: Morbakka virulenta (assembly GCA_003991215.1). NCBI lineage: Eukaryota > Metazoa > Cnidaria > Cubozoa > Carybdeida > Carukiidae > Morbakka > Morbakka virulenta. Next base: position 31,737 of record RDPX01000523.1, on the reverse strand, counting down.
TTTAAAGAATTAACATTTTGAGATACGAAAGTCTATTAAAGAAGGTTACAATGTGGAAGGCAGTCAACGATTCACTGTGTCGGTTGCCAAAGGAATTAGATGTAATAAATTATGGGCACCTAAAGCTATCAGTCAACAAAGCCTATTTAAAAAAGTATATAGTAAGAAAACTAACATTTTTACACAAATACAAGGGTAGAACATTTTCGAATTCCACCTATTTTAGCATTGCATAGGACAGTAGGATACCACCAATTATTACCGTAATGACTATAATTAAGGCTATGATTATCTTTCTAGACTGTGATATGGACGTAATGTTCCAATTTCGTGTTGATAACCCTCTTTTTTTCTTTGTATGTTGGTCCTAAAATATAGAGCAAAGAAAATCATATCATTAAATTGCAGAAGTCAGTTTTCTTCTTAAACTTTCAGCCCAATGACACAACAAAAATACAATGCCATGATTACTTTCTATTTTCTGCAGTACATACCCATACTGCAGTATCTAAACGTTTACTTCTACAGTAGCTAAAAATGTCAAGCTAAAAATGGAATGCATTAGTAGTCAGTTACCACGTTAAATCAGGGAACTGATCGTAAATTTCGGTTGCTGCTCTTACTCAACTTTGTAGTGGTGAAAAAAAGGAAAGGGTTAACGTGGGAGATATTAGCCAAAGTGATGTTAAAGCACAAACGATCTATTCCTTTTATGGAAAGTTGGTAACAACCACTTTGCGTTATTATATCTGTTGAATAGGTAAACAGTGAGTGAGAAGAAATTATTGGTTGTTCGAAATTGAATTCAAGGCATTGTCTTTCCCATCGCTGCAGTGACCTTTTTCCAGACAACTATTGATAAATTTTTCTTTTCACGGTTTAGCAGCCTTTAAGATAAGATGTCATGTCCTAGAAAACAGTGACAGTAACTTGGTAACAGGAAATCATATTGTTCCAATTAGGTCATGCAACCTCTCTGTCTTTGTACCTTAATCCACAGATACTTCTTTGCAAATCAAAATTCCCTAATCCTATCTCTGTGGCAATATTCATAAAGAACTGAAAGGTGTTTCTTTTGTTGTTTCTATCAAGGTTTTACTTTGACACGTTAGGTCAAGAGCCTCATCATTTGATTTTTGAAAGATCTATTTAAAAGTATTAGCCTGTTAAACTAATTCAATATTCAATAAAAATTCGCATTCAGTGCTGTTTTAAACCCATTTCAGAAGGTTTCTTGTAGTTGTAAAGACCTCTTTTTCACATTCTTCTTTTATTTTTATGAAATTCTCTTCAAAATTGACTTTTCTATAAAAGGAAAGTATTTTGTCATCTGTATATCTGATACGCCTCCCAAAGTCCAACCCTACATCCCCATCGTGGGAGGTGGAAAGAGGTAATGCTGGCTAGCAGCGCTCTGGTGAAGCTGGTGGGGCAATCCCCCATCAGTGGATAAAACGGATTGCAGAAACGCAAACAATCAACAACACTACCGGTAACCTTCGTTGAGGAGCTCCTACAAGAGGAAAGATGATGTCAGCTAGTGAAAGTCTTAGGGAAGCTAGAAGATGGAATCTCCTTTCGACAAGGAAGCCAATCAGATTCGGAACATGGAATGTGCGAACTATGTACGAAGGAGGAAGGAGTGCGAATGTAGCAAAGGAGATGAGGAGCTATAAATTACAAGTGCTAGGTCTATGTGAGACCAGGTGGACAATTTCTGGGGAAACCAGACTCAGCACAGGGGAGACCTTGCTCTATGCAGGTCATGAAGAAGAAAATGCACCACACACNCAATCAACAACACTACCGGTAACCGTCGTTGAGGAGCTCCTACAAGAGGAAAGATGATGTCAGCTAGTGAAAGTCTTAGGGAAGCTAGAAGATGGAATCTCCTTTCGACAAGGAAGCCAATCAGATTCGGAACATGGAATGTGCGAACTATGTACGAAGGAGGAAGGAGTGCGAATGTAGCAAAGGAGATGAGGAGCTATAAATTACAAGTGCTAGGTCTATGTGAGACCAGGTGGACAATTTCTGGGGAAACCAGACTCAGCACAGGGGAGACCTTGCTCTATGCAGGTCATGAAGAAGAAAATGCACCACACACGGAGCGAGTCAGAATCATGTTGTCAAGAGAAGCAGCACAAGCCCTTATAGGATGGGAGCCAATAATATCGACAAAAGCACCAAGAAGTGAAACAGAGTGTTAGGCAGGACATGAGGGCTTTTGTTGACGACTTGACAAGCAGAGACAGCAGCAGGACAGAGAAATATAAAGACTCGGCAAGCCTTGCGATGTAACCCTCAAGGCAGACGGAAAAGAGGAAGACCTCAAGGCAGACGGAAAAGAGGTAGACCTAGAGCCACCTGGCGTAAAAGTGTAGAACAGGAGATGAAAGACAGCCGACATAGATGGCACACCATCATGACCGCAGCCCAGGCCAGACGTAGATGGAAGGAGACTGTTAGCGGCCTGTGCTCCATGCCGGAGTGAACAGGCTTAAGTAAAGTAAGTCATATCTGATACTCTTAATGGGTAATCAGTAATTTTTTATTGATCTTTTGTAATGATATTCAATGATCATCTAGTTCAAATCTACACACACAAGGAATATAATCCAGTAGAGCGACAAGAGTTCTTCGAAGGCATAGAAATCAGATACACGTTTAGCTTGGCAAGAAAAAATATGAGAATACATTTAAAGAGAGGATTTTAAGATTCATAGAAACAATATATATGCATATCTACATATGTGTGTGTGCGTGTGTGTTTTCTGTTGTATATACAACCAAAGTACTGGATATTCTTTCAAATAGAATGTTAACGGATTTTTCACGTATTGAAACGATCACCAGCCATTTACATAAGGTGTTCTGATGATTTGTAGATGGCTGATGGTCCATCAGATACATATTATATATCTAAATATCTCTCTTTCTCTCCCTCTCTGTATATATATAGCAACACAAAGATGTTGGGCTAAATGACATTCTTATAGAAAAACCAAACTTTTAACGAAATGAGATACTAACTTTTTTGTAAGGTGATAATAACGGTTAAAGGTATTAGTACATAAAATATAAAATTAGTACTAAATTGAAGAAAACTAAATCCGGGTTGATTATATTACAAGTGCTATGCTGGAGAAGAAGAAAAGGGGAAAAAAGGCTGGAACTTTTCCAGTTAAGAGGACTATTTTTATGAATCAGAGAATACACTTGGCACTGAAACAAATTTATTCGTATTGTAGCGTTGGCAGAAGAAACTACACGATGGGACTTCAGACGGTCTAACAAAAGCTCCTCTTCATAGATAGATTGTGAGTTACTGGTTGTTGTTTTTTTGGAAGATACAAAATTTTGTACGTTCTTCTCCCAGGCTTCATTCTGTTCTTTTCATGTGCCAATCTCTACCTTGGCCTTCTTTATATCCTTACATTTATATGCTAATCCTCATCATGCCATGATATTGTAACAAGGAAAATAAATCTCATTCACATACAAAACTAGAGAAATAGATTTAGTATTCAATAAGAGCTAAAATTAGGGAAATTTAGGTCAAAAACGGGGGGTTTGGCTAGTTGATTTTTTTCATTTTGACATATTAAAGTTCCAATTAGCAATATTCCATATTTTGATGATAATGATTAATGTTAGAATGCTTCCACAGCTGTCACTGACAGAATATCACCGAGCGCGTATAGCTCAATCCTAATACAAGTTAATATATCCAACCGTGGTTAATTTAGTTCCAACCAGATTATACACATGCTACTTGTTTCACTCTTATAATTGTACTTTTTCTCTCCCTTCAAGTGCATATTTTTCTTCTTTTCTCCCCCTCCACCTCTCGCCCGCGCTTCTAAAACGAATTGAAAATCATAGGGTTTGGACCTCCTGTCTACAATTTTCTCCTATGCTTTTAATGTCATTTTTTCGTCCCCTTTTGGGTTCTATAGGCTCTGGTCTTATAAGGGGACTTTATTTAAAACACTGAGGATTGTCTTGAACAAATACACTTTCTGATGTCAACCAACAGCTTTTTGACGATCCTGACGATGGGAGAAGTATCTCTCGAAACGTAGCTGAGAAAAAGCTTACGCCACACGACATGATAAATATCTTACATCAATGGCTTCCACTGAGTCCATAAATTCAAGAATTTTCAACAGTTTTTGTCCGATTTTAAACTTGTCAAAGTGAAATTTTTTGTCCATTTATTAACTCAAAACTGGAGCTACACCACCACTAACCTAGGGCTCCTCCAAAACTATTTCTTTCAAAGTGATCTTCATTCCCTCGTGTGCAAATCAACGTGTTTATTTGTATTCAGAAATTCTTTACAAACAGTAAACAGGAAACCTTTTTTATTTAAGGCTGTATTAAAATTGGTGTGCAAGGAGGAAAATTCTATTTTCTTGTGAAAACCAAACAAAAGGGATAATGTGGATAATTATATCTGAATAATGCCCCATTGTACATTTAACTAATACAGATATATTTACTACCTGCATTGGTGGATTTGGGAGAAAAAACCTGTATCACAATAATTTAATTCCTGAAAATTATTTGGTTTTCCTTCAAATTTACCGCCGCTAAGAAAATAAGTCACTCCAGTAAAACACTGATGCCTTCTAGTTATCTGAAAGGCTAATTATTTCCAAGAAGAAATATTTAACCTTTCAGAGCAAATAAGTCAAGTCTGCTGCTAAAAATTTTAAGTGAAAACGAGAGCACTTAGCGCTCAAACCAAATTGGGATTTCCCAAGAAATTCCCCTAAACAAAGGCCAGGGTTAGGAAAAGGTTATGGGTCAAGTGGTGTTATTTGTTATTTAATTTTACCGTAAATTGCCGTTTTAATAAAGCAGCTTGCAGGTTTATTAAAGGCGGCAAGGATACGTGTATTATCTTTCTTAAAGAAGACTGCACTATTACCAGGTGTCATTTTTATACTTGAAATCTACACTCAGCCAAGAGAACTTACCTTCTTCCTGAAATATTTAAAGATGTACAAAAAGCGATAAAAGTAAGCAACAAATAATGTTCAACTTACAATTTCGTTAACATTGACTTCGATTCCAGTAACAGTGTGATAAGAAGGTGGAGCATCTTTTATTGTGCTTCCTATAATGCTTCGATATGATGGCGGTGAATATACGACATCCTCAGATAGGTTAGCTAAAGATGATCGACACCCACAGTTGTAAATAGAGTCTGTTACTTTGTTATTAACAGATCCTTTCGGTTTTGTGTTGGAAGTACAAAAGTGAAGGACAACACCATCACTAGACTTAGCTTCATGATGCAAATATGGCTTTTCTATTACTTGACAAAAACTTCCTTCAGCATACCTGTTAAGACAACGACGAGTTCCATTGCATATTACCTTTTCCTGCTCATCTTCCTTTGATAAACGACGGTAATTTTTTTTACCTGTACTTATATCAGAGGTACCTAAAAATTTGACATTTCTGTCTGCTAAAGTTTGTTTTCTGTCTGCCTGTGTGATAGTAAATAAATGTACCAGTTTATCAGATTGTCTTGTGCAATTTTCTCTACTCAATGTATCATCGGACGAATGTTGAGTAAGCTGTGAGCCCTCTGGTCCACTTAAATCAATTTCAGTGAATTCCTTTTCTGTAGAGTCCCTATCAGAGTTATCATTTTTCACCTTCGAACCCATATCTTCTTTAAAGCCTTTATTTGAAACTCCAAAACTATCGTCCCCATTTATGTCGAAAGCGATTTCTGTAAAGCTAACAGTGGTTGCACTATGGGAACACGAATCCTCCATTGTGTTGACCTGCAAGTAACATAAATAAATAAAGAATTTCTCAAAACACTATTCCTTCAGGTTTCAAAAAGACTTGGACAATGACTCGCTAACAGAATGAACCTTTTCACAGAGCCATACTGTCCCACTTTTTGCACCGTTGCTTTATAAAGGAATTGTGTCTAAAATTCTGTGCCTGCTAGTTCCTAACAAAACTTCCTATGAATCTTTTATTGGAGACCTGGTTTCTATCCCAGTATTTTAAAGCCACAAGTTCTTTTTGACCTTCTCATGAATAATTTACAACATGATGAAGTTAAAAGCACTGTTTTGCAATACAAAGCTCTTTGAAAAACATATGCTTACTTAAGTCGTGATTAAAGATGCAAAGGATCGTTGTTGGTTATAGAAAACAATAACTTCCTTTATTGATACAATAAAAATTTCATCCATGTTGTTTCACATGAGTTAAGAAAACATTAACATTAAAAACAATGGACTAACAATCCTTCTCAGAAGGTGTCATCGACTCACCACAAAAATACCATGCATTCAGCTCTTTCTTTCAGTTCAAGAAAGTTAGCTCTGTTATTGTCCTATTGATTGAAAGCACATCTGTTGAATCAATTAAAAGCGCATGCAAATGCACAGAGCTCTCCATCAAGATTGTATGACTTAAAGCACGAGAATTTAATATTTAATTAGGTGATATAAAATTATTTTTGGAGACAGAGTCAACAATTTCAAAAAACTGCCAACTTTGCCCACAAAGACAATGTACCTTGTGAATATTAAGCAAACTTTAATGGCTGAAACAAATTCGACATTTCAAACTTGAATATCAATGCTTGGTTAATAAAGAATTTTATACCAAATTTTTAACAATTTCTGAAAAGCTAAGCATGGTATATATATTTCATGTAGAGGAAGGGAGGGTTAATTGTATTTGTAAAAATGCACCGATCAGCTAAAAAGAATATCATTCAAAATTAAAATCTCTTTAACTCTTATTATTCGTGTTTTACCTCCTGTACCCAAACACACATACACAATTTTGTAAATGTAGCATTAATATGTAATACATTACCATAAAATGTGCTATTATTCATATATTAATATTAACATTATTTAAATGTACATATATACACATTTACCTATCTATTTATCTATCTATCTATCTGATGCCCTTTGGACGGTGACTGTAGAGAAAAATCAGTCATATATAAATGCGATGTTAGTGAGCCGGAAGTCCAGAAGAAAGTTATATTGGGTTGACCTAAAAAGATTTCAAGACAAGATACAACGGACATAAGCAATCATTAAGAAATAAGAAGTAGAAAAACAGCACAACCCTTTCATCGTATGTATGGGAGCTGAAAGAAAAGAACATCACCCCCACCATGAAATGCTCGGTAATAACTCAAATCGAAAAAGTGCAAACTTTGGTTGTGGGAAAACTTCGAGATCCTTAATTACGATAACAAAGAGGAATTGTTGAACAGGCGTGGTGAACTCATTACAAAATGTAGACTATTAAATAAATTCCTGTTAGCTAATTATAAATCAAAGGACTAGATGTGATAAAGCAATTAAAAAATCTTTTTATTACTGCATATTCAATTATACCAATTATGCCAATCCCATGAGGGTAATTTTATATCTTTTGTAAATTTTTATCTTTTGTAATTTGTTCTTGTTATAACTAGATACGCTAGAGAAATACCACGCCTGTTCAACAATTCCTCTTTGTTATCGTAATTAAGGATCTCGAAGTTTTCCCACAACCAAAGTTTGCACTTTTTCGATTTGAGTTATTACCGAGCATTTCATGGTGGGGGTGATGTTCTTTTCTTTCAGCTCCCATACATACGATGAAAGGGTTGTGCTGTTTTTCTACTTCTTATTTCTTAATGATTGCTTATGTCCGTTGTATCTTGTCTTGAAATCTTTTTAGGTCAACCCAATATAACTTTCTTCTGGACTTCCGGCTCACTAACATCGCATTTATATATGACTGATTTTTCTCTACAGTCACCGTCTAAAGGGCATTCATCTTTTTTCTTGCAGTTATATGGTAACTTCGCTGATGGATCAGGCGATGCTTTCTTTTAATCGTGGGAGTTGATGATTTCCCCAACATTATCAGCGCAGCTGTAGCTCACTTTCGTGTTGTTGCGATTAAAAAGCTTATGTAGACGGCTTGATGGTGGTAAATATATATATGTATATATACAAATATATATGTGTACATAGTCACTGTCCTGCTGCCAATAGCTTCACCGTAACCCTGGCACGGGGAGCTACTAGTCTTGCCCAGGGAGACCCCGAGTGCAGTTTAATGTCCTACCCAGGGCAGGTGAAGCTGTTGGCAGCAGGACAGTGGATTTTGCGAAAAACGGCAGAGATAAACCGCCTAGTTAGTTGGCACTGCGAATAAAGAAAGAACCTTGGGCTCTCCACTTTGTTTTTTTTCTATCACTCCTGACTACTCTCCATGAAATGACAAAAAGAAATGATATCTCATGCCACATCGGTCGTCGCGTATATCACCAAGGGCCGCGCTGTTTAGTGGATAACCAGGCTGGCAATGATATGTATGTGACTGGAAAGCAAATAAGAATAATTAAAATTGGAACCTGGAATGTTAGGAAGCTGAAAGCATTAGGTAAACTCAATCCAATATTGTTATGAAATGGATAGAAATAAAATAGAAATTCTTGGTCTAAGCCAGACTAGCTGGAGTAATAGTGGCAGTTTTAAAACTCAAGACAATAAATTAGTTATATTTTCTGGAATGGATGAAGGCAGTGGTTACAATCAAATATACCAAAATATACCAATTAAAATCTCTAACTCCTTTGAAGCCCTATTAGCAGTTGGGGAAGAGAAGTCACCAAACGAGCTCTGAGAAGATGGCAAAAACAAACTCTTAAGCGTACCTAAAAGTACCATTTCGAAGAAAAGGAAAGGAACAAACAATGGATTTCTAGTGAAACATTAAAAGACTTAAAAAAAGAAGACTATTGAAAGCTAAAGGCATTAATAACGAAGCTGACAAGGCTAATCATAGAATTCAAAATACGACAGTTAAAAAAATGATGAGAAAAGACAACGAAAAATTCATAAATGAACAATGTCAGCGGATAGAGGAGAAATTCATCACCTCTGTCAAGGACCTCTATGCAGGAGTAAAGAGTTGATCAGAAAATTCAAACCTAGCATGAACACTGTGAAAGAAGATGATGGAACCATTCTTTGTGAGAGTGAAGAAGTCAAAAGGCGATGGCAGGAATATTGCACTAAATTATATCAGAAAAATTATGACAAGAAGGAACCACAACTTCCATTCTATGCTGATCAACAAAAAAAAGAACCACCTCCGTTGTACTCAGCGGTCGAAAAGGCAATCAAGGAACTCAAGAATGGAAAAAGTCCTCGTGTTGATGAAATTGTGGCTAAGAATGGTGGGGATCATATCATAACATCCTTTTACAAACTCTGCACATTGATTTCGAACAAAAAAGGATGGCCAGATGACCGGGCTAAGTCAATTTTTGTACCAATACCAAAGAAAGATGACATTCAACAATGTTTTTACAACCGAACCATTGCACTCATCGGTCACTGTAGTAAAATTATACTTAAAATCATAGCTGGAAGAATGAACACTAAGATGGATGAAGAAGTTAAGGAAGTGCAAGCAGGCTTCACACCCGGAACTGGGACACGAAAGCAAATTCTCAGTCTCAAAATGATTATAGAGAAAAACCGAGAGTATGGAAAGAATGTATACTTGTGTATTATTGATTACAGAAAAGCCTTTGACATGGCCTCTCATAATGTACTGTGGAGTGTAACGGTCAGTGTGGGGTACCCAGCCCATATTATTGACCAAATTAAACAGTTGTATGAACAACAGAAATCAGCAGTCAGAAAATCTCATGGCCAGACAGACTGGTTCACAATTAAGCAAGGTGTTCTCCAGGGATGCATTCTTTTCCCACACCCTTCATTATCAATTCGGAACAAATAATAAGAAATGCACTGGATGGTTTTGTTGGTAGCGTCAAAGTCGGTGGTAGAATTACTGATTTGATATATGCAGATGATATTGTTTTAATAGCCAGTAGCATGGATGATTTGCAGGACTTAGTTAATAGAGTAAAAGAGTCAAGTTTGCAGTTTGGACACTGAATTCGAGTAAAACAAGAGTTATGAAAATAACTAAGAATAGCCAGAAGGAGAATGATACAGAGTACATTAGAGGTAGTAATGAAATAGTTGACAATGTAAGAGCTTGTGTATCTCGAAACACTTATCACCAATAATTATGATGACACGAGAGAAATCAGCCGAAGGTTATGTATAGCAAAAAGTGCAATGGTCTCATTAACAAATGTATGGAAAGACAAAAGTATTACTATTACTAGAAAGAAAAGACTGCTACATACATTAATTTTTAGCATAGCCAGTTACGGCTCAGAATGTTGGGTATTGAAAAATGTAGACAAGAAGAAGATTGAAGCATTTGAATTATGGCACTATCGTCGTCTAATGCCCATGGACGTAATCGCGCGTTGGAGTGAAAAGAAAACTAATAAATGGATACTAGAAAAGATGGAAGTAAACTATAAATCGTAGAAAAATGGCTTTTATTGGACACATACTAAGGGGAAAGGACATAACCAGTGATTTATTATTTGGAATGGTTTATGGCATGAGAGGGAGAGGAAGACTGAAAGTTAGATATAACGACAACATTTAAGAGATTTCTGGTGGAAGAAGTATAATTCAGTTGTACAGAATGGCACAGGATAGAAGGAAATGTAGAGCCACAGCGGTTTATTTTGAACCTCCTGTTAGATGATGATATATGTATATATATGTATTTATGTGTATAAATATGTATATATGTATATATATATATGTATGTGTGTATGTATGTATATATATGTTTGTATATATATGTATATATATATGTGTATATATATGTATATATATATATACATGTATACTCAATCTGCAGACAGTACCGTTTCGGCCTTTGCGGGCTCATCAGTGCAGCACAGAGCTTCTGAGACACAACTCTCTGGCCATGTTGCCGGAGCAAACACAGCTTAAAGAGTTATTGTGGGATCCTGTCAGAGTGTTCAAACCACGCGTGCGCAGTGAGCATTGCATGACGCTAACAGCAGGTCCCCAAATCTCAGATAGAGTGCTCAACCAAACTTTCGTAAGGGAGCCTAATACTACGTAATATGTGTATATATATATGTCCATATATGTATATATATGTATATATATGTATATATATTGTATTCGTATCAGAAAGTGCTCAATGTATATACCAGAGCAATATCCATAAGGAAAAACACGAAAAATAAGAACTATGATTGAAACTATAAAAAATATTGAAACTATTGAAAAATAGTTCCTATTTTTCGTGTTTTGCCTTATGTATGTATATATATATAAACCTCTGTTGGGTGGGGATTTCAATACGTATCTTTTGGCT
>RDPX01000523.1:0-20245 GCA_003991215.1 Morbakka virulenta | reverse complement strand
TATTATATTATATTATATTATATTATATTATATTATATTATATTATATTATATTATATTATATTATATTATATTATATTATATTATATTATATTATATTATATTATATTATATTATATTATATTATATTATATTATATTATATTATATTATATTATATTATATTATATTATATTATATTATATTATATTATATTATATTATATTATATTATATTATATTATATTATATTATATTATATTATTTTATATTATATTATATTATATTATTACTTAAGTGTATTATCAAGCACTGGAGATAAGTAAGTGTCAAGATCCGGCAATGTGCTGTTGAAACGACATATATGGAAATCCATATGTGGGCACAGAAATAGATTTGAGCCAGTGCCGAAGGCTATCATGGCTACATGCGCTTGTAACAAAGTTATTGGCGCTACATCAGATCAGATTTGGAAGCATATCTTTCACTTGGGTGTTCCGTTCTTTCTGTGGGTCTCTACACTTGGATATTTCATCCCAATAAGTTATACAGGGATAATCTTGGAGGAAATAGAGAATAGGAGAGTGGCAGGAAGCACTGGAGAAGTGGGTCTTAAAAGTGAATGTAAAGAAGAAAGAAGTAATGTTATTAAGTAGGCAAGTTGTCGGAGCCCCTGAATATCCATGGAGAGGGGATAAAGGCAGTGGTTAAGTTCAAGCATTTAGGTTCCATCAATGAAAAGGATAGAGGTTGTGAGGAAGACGTCAAGGCAAGAATTGGGAGTGCCTGAAGAAAATGGTCTGAGAGTAGTGCAGTTGTCTGCAACAAAAAGGTGCCACTCCATCTCAAGAGCTATTCCTAAAAGGTGGCCATCAGACTTGTTATGATGTATGGACCTGCAACTTGGCCATTTAAGAAAGCTCAAGAAAGGAAGCTGGAAGCCACAGAGACAAGGATGGTGCGATGGATGACTGGAGTATTCTGTGCGAGTACAGAACAAGTACAGATTTGAGAAGGCATGCCAAAGTAGTCGAAATGAGGAGAAAGGCCAAAAAGGGTAGACCCCACTGGTTTGAACACCTAATGAGGAGAACGGAGGAAAGTATTATGAAGCAAGTGTTCCATCAGCAGGTAGTTGGAAAAAGAAGTAGAGTGCACCAGAAGTTGAGTGGAAGAGACAGAATACAGAGTGATATGAAAACACTTGGCGCTGAGCAGGACGATGCAGGCAATAGAAGCGTGTGGAGGAAGGCTTGCCGAGCGACCGGCCCAACGTGAAGTTGGAAGAAGAGCGAAGGAAAAGAAGAAGAAGTTATACAAGGATGAGCTTACCACAGACCGACAACTTTTCTTTCAAGGCAGAAACAAATGACCTTAACAACCATAGACGGCAAGGAAAATTGTGAGTCACAGTCGAATTAAGTTGGTAGGGCATGTAGCTGTGATTGCCACAGCTGCTTATTTGACCCCAGTTCGATGCCACACAATTTCCACTTTACTATGATTCTAAATACTCCGCACTAGGATTATTTTCACAATACCTATTTCTTTTTTCACTATTCTAATCGGCTTGTACACAGGCTCACACTTGTTTCACAAGGGCATAGCAACCATGGTGGCCACGATTTGTCTCCAGGTGACACGATCAGTGGTCTTCACGGGTCCTTAATTCGGAGGGATCCATCAATCAGTCAATAACAATAAAGAGTAATTATAGATTTTTTTTGTTTTATTTCCACCTTTTTTTTTGTTTTTATTTCCAGTTTTTATTGGTTGTGGAAAACCCCTAGTTCTTGAAGTTAGTTTAGGTGAAAAAATTATAAATAGAAACTTAGCTAAGGGTTTTCACTGTACTGCAATTTTCCCTGAAATATCTATTTAATGGCTTATTTGTTTGAAATCTAATCTTGATAAGATAATTCTGTAAAAACACATTGGATGCCCAAAGTTGTTTCATTTGTTCTGACTCCCATACATACAATAAAGCAGATGACAATGATGGTTTTTTTTGTGGAAAACAACATATGGGAAAGACAAAGGAAGAATTAAATGAACATTCATTTTTAAAATAATGAGTTACTCAAATTTTCCTTTTCCCCATTTAGAACGTCACTAATTACTCCCACTTAGGTTGACCATCAAAATAATTGCATTAGTATAAACCAATTTATCACGGTGAAAACAAAATTAAGTTAGTATCGTGCAGATCAATCACTTGGCAGAAAATTTTCCAATGAAATGAAACCATTCCCCAAAAGAGCATGAGAAGAAACTTCATAGTATCTTGCACTCATCTGTGCAGAATTTTGTGCCAGTTTAGAAAATGGATAACAGGAAGCGCTTGTTGATTGATCGATTAAAAGGGTGTCTAACTCATTGTTTGCTTTCATATTTTATTTATTTTTCAACATTATGCTGGATTGCATAATGTCCAACACATGCTGGCGTGTAAAACAGACGTTAAACCGTATATGATGATGATGATGACGATAATGATGATGATGATGGATTACAGCCCAGTTACAGATGAAGTGCTGGATTCTGTCAACAGATATTAAAACGTAGATAAAAAAGAGAATAAAAGAGTATTATTATTATAAATCTGTTAAATTTAATCTTAATATCCTCAAAGCCACTTACAGATCTAATGTAAAGCACATAGCAAGGCTGTTAAGAAAGGGAACACAGAGTGTGTGCCCCTTGCGACTTAAAACTGCAAAGAAGTTGAACAATTGGACAGAAACTATTGACGTACCAAAACCGAATCATCGCGAAGGTAAAAGAAGGTTAGAGTACGTTATGGCGATGAAATGCTATGTAAATATCACATGATGAATCAAATTTCTATAAAAAATGAAGTTTGCAGTGACTCGGAGAAACTTTCTGTTGTTTTCGGAAGCACTAGAGTGAGCATTCTAGAATATTCTTTGTGAATAGAATTTGAGTTTAAAAACGTTCCTAACATAATCTATAAATCACTTCCAGCTTTAAAAGCACGGTGTAAGGTTTTTAAAAGTTGACGTAGTATATGAAAACCCAGCGGGGCCACTTAAAGCTGTTTATCGGGAACCAGCAGTAGGAGAAACACTTAATCAAATATCTCCTCACGAAAGGAAAGTTTTCTTGCTCGCTGTTGTGAATGGTACTGAAACAAATTGTAAAGAGAGTTTATTTTTCAGACCCATTTTTTTTAGCTTTGAAAGACTTCAACGTCAGTTCCACTCTCAAGTGAAAGATCTTCTGGTGATCCCATTGTGGCAATGGCAACAAAAAATCCCCGTTACACAGCATACTTTGCAGATGCTCAATTGATCAATGGCGATTTTTACTAATTGACTCAGATATCAAATAAGGTAGGTAGGAAAAGTCCAACGTCACAGAATTTTGGAGGGCAACCCAAAAGATTAAAAGGCATAAAGGTCTTTGGTTTTTATGGCACAACTCACTGCTCTGCCTCAAAATACAGCTGCAGCTGAACGAACATTTCAAAGATTAACAACAAAAAAACAAAGCTAAGAAAATGCCTTGGAGTTAACTTTTGAATCAATTGTTCGTGGGAGCGAAGTATTTTCAAATCTTTGAAATTAACCAGAGGTTAATGGATTTTTATCAAAGTGCAAGTTACATGAAAAATTTACCCAGTCTAAACTGGTGGATATGCTAGAAACTAATGAACTGAAAACTTCAAATAAGTGCATCTTTCTTTGCTTATAACATTTTATTAGAATCTATGACATCGGGCATCAATTTTTATATCAATTGCGAAACGAAGCCTTTAGTTCTGCGCCTGAATGTGGTTTGATTTGTACGCTGATTTGCACAAAATGATTTGTAGTTGAAAGTAGGGTAGCTTTCCAAGATGCAGGAAGGGATGAGGGTTACAGGAGAATACCGTAATCGTTCAAATAAGCGCCCGGGCGTTTATTCAATTTTTATGCTTTTCAGGGGGCGCTTATTCGAGAGTGCCGCTTATTTGAGAGGGGCGTTTATTCAAACGATTACGATAGTGGACGGTGAATCGAAGAAGTTTCCTGATAAGAAAAACAAAAAAGAATAAAAATTGTTAAAGAAAAAATGTTATTCTTTCTTTTCCAAGTGTTCCCTTCCCTCCATGCAAGGTATTGAATTTTTTGATCGATTTTTCTCCGTGAATTCCGAAAATTCAAATAAGCGTCTTCCCCCTGGAACAAAGGGGGCGCGCAAAAATCGAGGATTTGTTTCAAAAGCAAATGATTTATAGCTATTTTGGGGGCGTTTACTTTCAAAACAATTTTTTTTACTGGTGGTCAACAAGATTTGACGTTGGAAAGAGGAAAAGTTGTTGTTTATTTTTCTGTTAGTACATAAAAATATTATACCTGCTTTGATTATTTGTTTTATTCAAGAATCCGTTTAAGGCATAAAGGCTTGTCCATAGTTCTTTTGTCATTCTTATATCATTAAAAATAACGACCAATTCATCTCATTCTTTACATTCTTCCATACATAACCAAAACGGTGTAAATTCTTCTGGCAGTGGCTCAGTTAATATAAATTTTGTCAGTTATTGCAAATAACAAGAGGGTAAACTAATACAATGGTGGGAGTTACTAACTATATTATTTGCACTTTCAGAAAAAACTTATTTTGTTCTACACAGGGCTGAAAAACCTATTATCTCCAGAAATAATTTTCACTTAGCTTTTAGTAATGTCAACATTGCCGTTCAAATTTTATCTTTCTAAAAGCTGTCCTTCACTCTGACTCACAGTACTTTCCTATTTTACCCTAACAAGAAAGCAAAACTCCAAATTTTTCTCCCCACCACTACTTTCAGAAATCACATATTTGATAATTTGTGGGACGCTGGCTTGGTTCACAAGGAATCGGGTTATGGTCTTTGTGGAGGGTTCATCGAAATCCTTTAGTTCTTTCTCTCAGATCGTAAAATGCGTTTCACATAGGACGAAATTACATCTGATGAGTATTCCATTAATACTTGCTTTCCTCAAGGTTCTATTCCAGCTCTCTTCCTTCTCTAACATCAATGATCGTTCTGGTAATTTGCTTCGGTTTATCAACATCTATGCGGATAACACTACCTTGTCCCCTCGCAATCCCCACACGGCAACTCCGGAAGAACAAACAAACGTGATGAAGATTTAGAATATGATTTTCTGGGTGTCAGAGAATAGGGAAGGAAGGGGCTCATTTCTTTCAATGGCAGCTAAAACAAAGCTGACGCCGTTCAATATAAAGTTTAGCCCTTATCCCGCTCCAATATTCATAAAATATAATTCCATCTCCTTCGCCAGGGTTAATCCTGGTGAATTTACTTCTCCTCTCGAGAAATATTCATCAATGAGGATACTTGGTCTTGTCATTTTCTCCAAATCTTTCTTGGGGTTCTTATATTCAATCTATTTAGGAGTATGTATCTAAAAAGGATGGTTCTTTGCACTGTCCTAGAAATTATCTTACACCTGAGGCTACCTTGTATCTCTATGAATCTACCATTTGACCTTGCTTGGAGTAATGCTGCCAAATCTGGACAGGTGGACTGTCATCTTATTTTGATTAAGTTCATAGAGGTTTTTGTAACTTAATAGGTCCGAATTCTCCTGCTACTCTTAAACTCATGTCTTATCGATGGAATGTGGCTTGTCTTAGTCTTTTCTATAGGTATTATCATGATAAGTGTTCTGGTGAGCTTTCCTCTTTTGGCGCCAAATCAGCTTGTTGCATCTTGTGTGACTCATTTCTCTAAACGTCTTTATCTTCATGCAGTTGTGGTCTCTTGTAAAAATCTTGTTATAATAGTATATTTTCGGCCCAGATTGCGAGATTGTGGAACTCTTGGGTTTTTTAGTGTTTTCCTACATCACATGACCTGAATGCTTTCAAGTCTAAGGTTAACTCATATCTTGGCTTAAACTTCTATTATTTTTTTCTCTTTCTCCAGTTTCGTACCATTCACAGAAAACAAACGAAAACAAAACAAAAAAAATATTATTATAAATCTTGTGGTCTAAGGAAAAAGAAGGTCCTGAAGACCAACTTTTTTCAGGAGAATGACTCTTTCTTTGCCTGTAAACGTTTTACCTTGATATTCTAACTTACAGCTGATCTCTGCAGCAAGATTCCATAACAAACGAGCTAAGTTGTTCTCCTGTTGCGTGCATATATTACAAAATGTGTTTATTCTATCGAATAAAAAACCACTCAAAACTGATAACAAACATTATCTATTACGTCAATCTAACATTCTATTCTTAACTATTATTAACTTTATCTTTAAACGTTTTTAAAAGTAACGCACTGAGCAAAGAAACTACCGAAATGAATAAACTACGCATTCAACTGCACACTAATGGGGTTTCTCGACAAATACGACACCTTTATTCATGTCAAATATGCCTTGATTTGTATTTCAAAATTAAAGAAAGAGAGTGGGTGCCTTCTTGCTGTCAGCAAAGAAAAACGGTGAAATGTAAGCAAATTACAGATTTTTTCCCCCTTAAAATCTTGAAAATCCTGTGCAACACGAGAAAAATGAAACAACTTCAGTTTCACCATAGGCATTGGCAATTCTGTAACAGACTGAAGTAAATGAGCAGTATCACCAAGCAGAACATTCTGTTTTCTCAAATTAATTCGATGAAAGCAACAAAGATATTGTCAGCATATCTGTTTTAGGAAACGTGCCTGATTACACTGTGACATTGAAACTAAGCCTGTTCATGTTTTCTTTGTACAAATGCAGTTAAAGAGGGTCATTTAGCTAAGGAATATTGCAAGGAACTTCCTTATAGAAGTAAAGGATTTACATCATTTGAAAAAAACCCAAAATGCCTGCTAAACATGAACAAACAAACTTATATTACCTCCAAGACGTACCAATTAGTAACCCCGAGATGTGGTGATTTTGGAGACCTGCCTGTAAAATATTTATGTATTGATAAGTTGGAACAATTTAAAAGTTCTAGAATCGGCCTAATAACTTGTTCGTTAGGGTATTCGATGTCTTGAAAATAATGGCGGAAAAGATAACTTTCATCAGCTGCTCCTGTTAGTGGGGAAATGTGACCCAAGTGTACCACACAAATTCCAAAACAAGTCAGTTAAACGTAAACATTAACAAATATTAACTGAAGCTGTTGACATCCAACCAAGTATTAAAAACAATGGTTCCGCCTGTTCGGGAAATTGGAACTTGCAGTGTGATGAATGGACTGATGCAGCAAACGATAAGCAGTTGTCTGTTTGCATTTGGACGATAGATGGTAATCTTGAAGTGTCGGGACATTTCTAGGGTGTTTTTGAATTCCTGAACATTAAACAATACTACACGCCATCAAGGGTGCATTGATTTGATTGTAATTACCCCTTCCGAATTGCTGTGGGCAAGTGGTATGATGGGGCAAGCAATATGCCATGGAAAAAATCAGAGGTTGCTTCCAAAATACTCCAGGTAAAACCAAAAGCTATGCTAACCCATTGCCATCTTCATTCTTTAAAACTTCCCATCAAAAACACAGGCTAGAATGTGAAGATTCTCAACGATGTCATGGGGATAGTAGAAGGGAGAAAGGCTGTTTGCAGAGCTAAAGACAAATGTAGAAACTGAGATGGATGAAGACACACTGCAAGATAGAATTAGTGTCGTCCTTAGAAAAACTGTGTAAAAGGGAATGGTCACTTTGGGGCAAGTGCTTTGAAAGGACTGAGTTTAATTATGCGGCTTTAATGGAGCTTCAGAAGGTATGTTTGGAAGGAAGATTGAATATAGAAGCGAAGGCGCGTATAATAAGCTAAAGTGATCAAATCAATAGTTTTGGATTTATTTTTTCGGTTTGTGTCTTGGTCATCGTCTATTTTTAATAAGGGTTAATTTATCGAAAACAATGCAATCGGAAAACATGTCCGCTGTTAGCGGTAAAAACTTTGCAACTCTAATGTTAAAATAAGGATTTTGTTTGGCATTTTATGGATCTTTCTCCTTTCCTGAAACTCACAGTTGGGAGGTCTAGGGAAAGACAAAGAGGGAAATGTCCTAAATATTGAAGTTTGGGTTATTTGGATGAACAACTAACGTCAAGCACACCTCATTATCCTGCAACTATAAAAGATATATTCTATCAAATTTACTTCGAGGGTTTAGGTTATATTAAAACGACCACGAAGAAACGTTTCGACCAGCCATGTTTTAAAGTTTGTGTTAGTTCATGGGGCTCAAGATAAGCCTTTCCATCCTGGTTTCAAACAAATAAAGGATCTATATGTTGACGAGATTGATTTCTTTGCTTTGATGTCGGAGTTTTATTAGCTTCAAGAAACCATTAACACGTTTCCAGAATCTCTGGATTTAAACCCCGAGATAAATAAAGAAAAATTACTAATACCAAATACCATCAAACTATGTAAACTCATGTTAGTTAATCCTGAAACGTGTGAAACACCAGAACGTTCCTTTTCTGATAGCCGTAATAAAAAAATATAGAAGCGATCAGCAGCTAAATTAAAACGATATAATGCCCTTATAATTCCCTACGTTTACAAAGAGCTTACCGAAAAGATTTATCTCATCACTATTGGGAAAGATTTTCTAGATAATTATTAAGAAAGGAGAAATGTATTTGGGAAATTTTCAACAGGAGATATGAGTAGATAAAATGTAATAATGACTTGAGCACTGAATTTTCCGTGTCTTAGGGCCTTAGAAAGAGAAAAGGAGAGCGAGAGAGCAAGGTTTTGGGCACAGTTTTTGTTAACAGTACCGTTTACAATCGTCATTTCGGGGTTGGGGTGGGTGGGGGAGTGAACTTGTTGTGAATCATATGCTCCTTTGTTTGGTACAATTCTGTGTACAATAAGTAATTTAAATTTGTTTTGCTTTCTTTTCTTTCTAAAATATGTTGCTTGTACCAATGTCACAGTTTAAAGGTTTTTTTTAAAAAAAATCTTCCTGTTCAATGTTTGAGTTTTGGGTCCCTGCCAACAAGATAAATAGCCTTGATATGCTGGGACACTGTTTCTCGACCAGCCAAGAGTAAGTGCCCTCCGACGGATGGGTGGGGGGCTTTGGGAAGGGATTTGCTTGCCATCCATGGTGCATTGCGTGCTCACAGCCCCTCTTAACTTTTTTTTGTTTCCTCTCTTTGGGTCTTTCAGAGAAGGATATCTGTGAAAGGCATTTATGACACAGTTGTTTTCCAGGGATGCTATTAATCAAAGACCAGGCTGCTTTCGTTGTATGTCACAGGTGGTGCAAACCCATTGACAGCTACCGGGTTAATGGGCTTCCTGAACGTAAGTCCCACGTTTTTAATAACTCCGATCAATGAATGAAGTATTTAATTACTCCGTAAACAAATAATGTTCTGGGAAAAAATTATCACAGTTGAGCAAGAAATTCCCGTTGCTTTCCTTGTTTGTCAGATACCTCTTCAACAGAGAAGACAATTATCTGTGTGCAGGGTACTGTTTCCCGTCGCGATGCATTAACTGGGTTTGCTTGTTTGACAATATTCTGTTTGAAGACGAAAAGTGTGAGAAAATGTGCAGTGGCTTTACCATATCTCGCGGGTTGGGTAGCCTGTATTGCTCTGCATTGGTTCCAGGCAATAAATTCGAGTGACTGACTTTCGAGTGTCAGACGGCTTTCGAAAAATAAAGTAATATTTATATTCTCGAATTTAAAACGTTAATAAATTGAGGGGAGAAATTTTTGGGAAATAAGATAGGGGCGTGTATTAGGGTCCGCAGAGTAGAAATACCTTTAATTAAAAAAAATTCAAAATTTCCAAAGACATCAAAGACATTTCACTTCCTTTCTTTCCAATGAGGCTGCTTCAAAGGGCAGCAAAACAAGCTGGATACCAGGTGGCAGAGACACATTTTATGCAAGTCTTATATCAAAATTGTCTTCCAAACTATCACTTTCACTTGTTCAAAAACTTATTGTGTGTAAATCTACCGTTTTGTCAGCTGAATATTGAATCTCCGATTAGTTATTGTGTGTAAGTCCACCGTTTTGTCAGTTGAATATTGAATCTCCGATTAGTTGGGTACTTCGGGTGTAAATATAATTTGGGGGCAAATTTAACATCCATGAAATAAGCTGCGGCAAAATTCCTAAGAAAACTCGTTAAATTTTGTCGCATTTAAAATTACTTATAAACTGAAAAAGCGTCAAATTTCTGGTTTCTGCCCTGCCCCCCCCCCCATTTGGGAGTTAAAAAACCCATAAAGTCCTAATTTCCTGAAACCACGCCAAGGCGAAGTGATTCAACATTTGTGGCATAGCCCTTTAAAGACCCTCCTTGCCCAATCTCCACTAATGAAAAAGTGACTTACAGCCCAGGATCTGTATGTGAATGTTTTAAAAAAACTTTCTTCGGCGTTTTTTCTGATTTGATTAAGGATAACAGGGATTTTGGACTGCAAGATTGTAAAACCTTTTGGGTTCTGAATGCTTTCCTGCATCAAAATTATGATGCAGGAAAGCACTCTTTTATCTTTTCCTTTCTTTTTTCCCTGTCATTTCTTCACAGTTTCATACACTTCGTGGCTTTGTATGGCGCTTTGACCATATTTCAAAGAGGGAAAAGCAACACGTATCTTTTTTACTTCCTTTTGTTTTCTTGACAGATGAAATAACTGCAAAACATTTCAAGTCACTCATGCAGTTCTGATGTATTGTTTACGATTATAACTTGTCACTTACAATATTACTAACATAAATTACCGTTATTGTTCAATTTTATGTATTTTGTTGAAGGTTCTGAAATGTCAGTAAGATTTAAAGAGCTTTTAATTCATTTCAAATTAAGTTGCAAATTAAAAATTATTGTTGTGCAAAAAAAGGAATAAAAAGAAATCAACTTACATCTGTCACGGTATTTTAATGCGCAATGAAAGAAATGAAAATTAACCACTTGGGTATGCGACAAGCCGGCGCTGGGAGCAAACCGAACATATTTGATCCATGAATTGAGGTCAAACAACGTGTGGCTTTTCGTCTGACTGGTTAGCTCTCATGGATTTGGGGGAGGAGACGAAAACTATCTGGTCACGCACAGTTTGAATCTAGTCTGTTGATAAGTTGATGGGGTGCGACGAAAGGGCGCGGCGTTTACTTGAGGGACCTTAAAGGCGTTTCGACTTCCGCTTTAGCTCTTTCTTTTGTTCATCCTTTGTGGATGATCAAGTTCACATTGATATCAACCCACGACCACAGCCAACATTTCAAAAAACTGACAGCTCACCGGATAACGAAACTTTACTTGCAATAAATCGAAAGACTCTCCCATTCTGTAATAGGATGCTTCAAACGTGGGTAAATTGCTGATGATTCCAATTCGAAGGAGTGACTTTTTGAAAACAAAGGACAACATTTAATTTTTTTACTTGGCAAAAAATTGGGGGGTTATCAGCTTTCCGGTGTTGCAGGGCCAGGTAGTTTACTTTTCTTTAAGTTAATCAAACGTGAAATTTCATTCTTTTGAGCTATTGTGCATTTGGAAACTTGAATCTTACTGGAAGGTTCTTTCTCTTATGTTTTATCAGGCCAATGTAAACAGAAGGCGCTCGTGTTTATTCTGATGTCCAGTACATCAATAGCTGTTAACAAGGATTTTGGGAAGTGATCACCCAGCTTTACTGCTACATCAAGACAAATGCTTGATGAGTTGTCTTCTGTTGCTATGACGAGATGCTTTCATTACCCCTTTCAGCCTAATTCCTCGGAGCTTATTGAATAACTGACTTATCGCTATTGCTCTTTGAGCGTTTTTTTTCACGTGCAAAGCAAATGCATGTGGGCTTTCTTGAACACATAATTGGGTTCAAACTTAACAATGCTAAACTTAAAATTATTGTATGGTACGTTAAATTATACAATATAGCACATACCAATTACACACAACACTGAACAATAACTGAACCTCACATTATTCGATGAACGTTTCTTTCACGTGCAACTAACGTTCCAAAATGGGCTTTCTTGAGCATATAATTGGGTCCAAACTTTACTTTACCTTTAAAATAATGGAGAATACAAAATACGTTCCGGGAATCAAAAACAATTTCAATATTGTTTTGTTAAATCGGTTCCAACACAGCTTTAAAAACTCCATGAATAACAAAAAATAAATTCAAGCTGAACAAAAAACCCCGCCCCTCAGGAGATTCCAATTGACGTTCATGTAGCACCCAAACATCTCTTTTTTTGTCAACCTAAATCCTTGGGCTTTATATTCATAAAACGGATACTATTTTACCTTGTTAAGTTTTATTTCGAACTCTTTATTAGTACTTCTTTTATCTTCAACCTTTTCAAAACTCCATTTTGTGAAAATGTAAACAAGCGTATTGTTGTACCCATCCTGTTCATTTTGTTTACTATTTACCATTTCTACTTTGGAATTATGGTGCTAATACTGGCAAAACGAACTGCCTTAATTACGAAAATATTCTTTAAGTATTCTCAAAAGTATTATTGTCTTTCCATGTTAATAACTGGTGCAAAGGGAAGGAGTGTTGACTGGTTGATTAAATAGGGAAAAGGTGCTCGTATCTTCTTTTCAAAGTATTGATCAATTTTGATATACTACCAACAGGCTTCAAATGATATTTTTCGAAACACTCTATGTCAAAAAGTTGGGCGAATGACAAACTAATTGCAGAAAAATCTGAACACTGATCATTTACTGACAGTTTAATTGATAAAAAGATCTTACCTTGGTATTTGCAGCTCAGTATTTCTTGCAGTGGATCTAAAGTGCACTTTACATTAAGACGTCTGAATTGATTTTAAAAGTTTGCAGGCGTGGACAGTCGATCCACACATTCATCTCGTTTCCTTTTGATTTGACCTTCCTGTGCGATTCCTTTCACCTGGTGACAACGATTATGCTGAGAATCTAACTGTCTACAGTTGTAAAGCCACCACGGCTGAAAACGATTTAAAATAGTAAAATCTTGATGTACTGCAATGGATCAAACAGACGACGCAACTGCCTTTTCCTCATTTGAATTAGGCAATAACTATTTACAATTTTACTTACAATTTAAGAACAGTTTTTAATGACTGTTAGAATGTTAGTTTGTAAACACCCGAATGGATTAGGGTGTTACAGATATTGGTTTACAAAGCTGCTAAATATTTTAACGCCCGTTCTAATATGGACTGCCCTGTACTTCAGTGAATAAGATCAGTATTTGTTGGTGGTGAAATAGCGTCTTGTGATCAATAAAATCTTTCAGTGCGTATCTGACTATTATGGGGTATCTAAGTTTCTACTGGTTTAACCTTATGACTTCACAATCCAAAACACAGGGTTGACAATCATCAAAATTAAATCATCTAGATTATTCAAAAAGAACTTTACAACAAATATACCAATTTATTTTCAAATTAAGAGGTCGGCGCAGAGGCAGATTGGGGGTTCCGGGGTTTCTAGAACCCCCTGGCTGGCTGAAAAAGAAAGTGCTTGTTTTGACACGAAAATGTCAAGTTCGAAACCGCTCAGTACTGACCGTCAAAACACGCGAAGTAACCCTTCAAATAATTTCCGGGACGTCATTTCCGGTAAAAATTTCTGGTAAGAATGCTGAAACGAAAGGGATTAACGGCGGCAACAAACGCCAAGAATGGAAAAAAACTGGACAGCGTTTTATCCTCGGAGTCAAAAGGTAAGCGTGCAAAGTATTTTTTGTTCGTTAATTGCGTACAGCGAGTCAAGAGTGCCGATTGCAAGTGCTGTTCATTGTTTTGATGCCATTCTTTCTTCTCGGTATCCAATACAGAGTCAATTGTGATTTTTTTTTTACTTGGAAACAATAGCTATGTAAAAATTATATTTATGTTCAAGTGGAATAAAAGCTGTTTTAATGCATCTCAAACCAGTCATCATTTTCAATACCTTGGTCTCACCTACATAACCAGTAAGGAGTGCATAAGAAGCCATGATCGAGTTAGAACTACATACATTGTTTATATTAAACAAAAGTAGGCTCTTTAAAAAAGAGGACCCCCCTCCATGAGCAAAAAATCCTCCACCTGTCCGCGTTACTTTCAATACACATGAAATATTGAAAAAACTTTGTCCTGGTGATATTACGTTACATAGAAACCCTTAACCATAATAACATCAGCAACGTAGACCGGTGAAAGCAGTATTGACGACATTCTAAAAACAAGGAGTCCACCATGTTATAAGAACAGTGCAGGGTTTCTCCACCAAGTAGGAACGAACGTTGAAAGAGCCTGTCTGTTAATAACATCACGTCACTTTCCTTTGTGGGATCGACCCTGTAATGAAATCCTCCACTTCGATCTTGTTCCTCCAATGCCATACACTTGTACTTTGTGTTTTCTTGTCATTTTATATAAAGAAGCCCAATAATTGGAAATTCCAGATAGTTTGAAGGTTCTAGAAATATATGCTAGTGGGTAAGTGAAATCCACATTATATTCCCGTTCATCCTACCTGGATTAGTTTCTCCTGGTTATGTTCAAAAAGTAAGTGTGATGTGAGGTCTAGATTTATAATCAGTGTTTGTGCTGTTCTCTTGCAAACCAAAGCTGGCCAATTTAGACGAGGGTGGTATAGATGATGAGGCTTTACACATTGAATTGGCGAAACTGACAACATATTCAGTAGATCATTTAAGGCATTAGTTGTTCTTTCGAGGAGACGGTTTGAGTTGTACCATGACGGTCAGGGATACAAGAATACGGTACGCTATTTAAATGGTAGTATGTAATCACACCCTGTTATTACTTTTCCTTTCTTTGTCTTCCAGTATCAAATCTGGTCTCCTAAATGTTGTTGTTTTACGTAAGTTGAACTCAAAATCTCAGGCTAATTTGGCTCTACTGTTTTCCAACACTTGCATCTTTACCCAATTTTCCTAAAACAACTTCCTTTCTTTTCCGACCAGCCAGTATTCCTTTCTCCATGCAATTCCCATCTCCATTAATGCCCTGTTATGTCGTACTAAATACTCACTAATTGGCTATAGTCTTACATCCAGCAGCGACGAGGTGCTAAATATTTTAAGGCAATTCTCCGCATAGTTGATATCTCTCATTTTCAAGCAGTCCTCTTTCCACCTTATATATGCACAATCATTGTCATTATTGATGCTGTCTTTCCTGGTGTTAATCACTGCTTTAACCAAAGATGGCATTCCTGTTCTTGTCTTCAGTATCAATCACTATGTAATTCTTTCTGTTCTTAAGTTTTCCTCACCTTTCTTCAATTCTGCCTTGACCTTCTACCATGTTGGTTTCCATCTTAATTCCAGTAATACTCGCTCTAGGCTTCCTTTATTTTCTATAAATTCTAACGACATCAATTTCCATCGTTGCTTTTACTGCTCCGTCGGTAATTATATTATTTTCTTTTACTGCTTCTGTCGGCCATGTTGCTTGAATCCATTTATTATTTGCACATATAACAGGTAACTCATGTTCTTGTCACTGCATGCACTTCTCTCATAGACTTAAGAACCCTTTCCACCTTGGTCTGTCTTTAAATATAATGGTTCACCACTTCCTTGTCTTCCTAACATATTATTCTTCGATTCCCAACAATTTGATCTAGCTCATGCAGTTCACCTTTTTTCATTTTGCAAACATTTATTAGATAGGTTGTTACTGGGATAGCTTTAGAATTAATTGCTTGTATCAAATTTTTACCAGTTAGTTAGGCTTTCATTAGCAGTTTCGGCCTTTTTGGCATTTTTTCTTAAACTCTTTCATTCACCTGCTTTGTCTTGATACCATCTGGCTGCTCCACTCCTCGTGCATTTTCTCCTGATCTGGGTCTAAAGTCTTCATTCTTTTGTATAACACCTGCACTCTTTCAGCTGACACCATTTTCCCATGTTTGAGCATAATTTCTGCACATTTTGAAACATGAAAACAAGCACCTGTATCTAAACTCACTTGTTCAACAACTGCATTTATCTCCTTAATAAATTGTGTGATTCCTGATATACCTTAAGATCATACTCAATCAAACTTTGTGTCCGGCTTACATCTCTTTTTCTTGATTCTCCAATTCGATATTCTTTACTTCGTTCAAAAAGCTTAGCAATAAATACTTCTGTAATACAAAATCCGACAGGTGAATGACTATTTCCTTGTAGGAATCCGGAGTTTATTTGTATCCATCTGCTTTCACCCTTTTCCAAATTTTTCTAGGAGTCAGGTTTTGTTTTCCATTTATTGATTTCTATTACTGGTATCATTATTACTATTATTATTACTATTATTACATTATATACTTGAACAGGTCAACCACTTCAGAATATGTTTATTATTATGTTTTCTTTTGATTTGCATTTTAAGATCAAACACCGAGTTACTACCAGTGAACTAGGGTCAGTAAAATTTAAGTTATGTAGCTTTGTAAAAAAACTAAATTATGAAAAGGTTCCTATAAAAATTTGTACTATATATATATATATAATTTTACTATAAAAAGTTTAAAATCTAGAGAAAAAAAGGGCAATTTATTTAACAACAAAAGAACGTTTCACAAACAATTAATAAGACAGCGTAAGGTACAAACATTCAAATCACAACTCACTGACATAGAAATCAATTTTAAGATATTCAAGACAGAAAAGATTCAAATAGACAAGGCATTTCTCAAGGCACCTAATGTGCTACTGATAACAATTTTCTGGATTTCTTGCAGTGATGGTTCACCTGGGATCTTTTCCAGAAATGCTTGTGTTCCTTTCTTGATCAGGCCAAGGGCACCAACAACAACTTGGACGGTTTTGGTTTCAAGATGCCACATTTCTTCGATTTCTATTTCAAGATCTTTATATTTTGATGGCTTTTCAAACACTTTAAATGAAACGTTTTTATCTTAAGGAACACTCATATCGATGAGCAGGCAGGTGTTATTCTTCCTGTCCTTGACAATTATGTCTGGACGATTAGCCTGAATTGTCCGATCAGTATGCACAGGGAAGTTCCACAGAATTGTGAAGTCTTTGCCCTTCTGTAACTGGCTCTCGATGGTGTTCGTACCAGTTACTCTTGTTTTCTGCAGAAAAGTTCTTGCATAGCTTCCAGTGCAAGTATTCCCCAACCCTGTCATGCCGGTTTTTGTACTCATCAGGTGTAAGGACAGAGAAGCCGGAAACAAGGTGATCTACTGTCTCGACCTTTTCCTCGCAAAACCGACAATTAGGGTCAGCTCCGTTGTCTAAAACATTAGCCTGATAGTTACGTGTGAAGGAACTTTGCTCTTGGGCAGCCAAAATATAACCCTCTGTTTCCCCTTTCAGTTTCGGAGGTACGTAACCGCTGATGAATTGCCTTTTCATCTACTTCAGCATTCTTGCAATGAGCTACAAAATGTATGTGGAGAGGTTTCTCACACCATTCATTTTCAATCTGCATCCTACCAGAATTTTTAGCCTTTTTCTTCGTTTTTGTTCTATTGCATTTGGTAATAAGGTGTTATCGGTGTCCAGATCGACTTGCAGTTCACATGAAAACTTATTTGCTTCTTTGACAACAGAATGTAATTTCTTATTGTTTTCGTGTATGTCAACCAATTGTAACACCTAATCAACTGCATTACCTAGATTTTGTGACAGACCAATAGTGGAGGTTTTCTAGGAAAGTTTTAACTGTACCATACCTCTTCCGCCTCTCCCTCTACTTACGTACAAACGCTCTACATCGGATTTAGGATGGTGCATTTTATTACACACAAATCGTTTCCGAATTTTAGAATCTAGTCTGCTCAACTCAGAAGTATTCCAGTTTATTACGTGGAAGCTATATGTTACAACTGGTATAGCTAAAGAGTTGATTGCAATTATTCTATTTTTAGAATTAAGTTCTGTCTTTAAAATCGATCTCACCCTCCTAATACATTCTTTTCTGATTTTCTCTTTCATTTTGGCATGCTGTATGCCGTTTACGTCGTTAACACCGAGATACCTGTACGTCTCTTCCTGATCTAATTCCTTAATTACAGACTCATCGTCTAGTAAAATATTATGTGTACTCACAAATTTTCCCCTCTGAAAACATGCTTTAGCACATTTATCCAGCCCAAGCTCCATCCCAATGTCATCACTAAAAGCCTTAATCGTTTTCAATAACCCTTCCAGTTCATCATGAAAAACGAGCATGAAATTTCAAACCATAAAAATATGATTTAAAAAAGATGATTTATTATTTTATCATTGATCTTATGTCCATATGTAGTGTTGCTTAACATTTGGGAGAGGGGTATTACTTACTTACTTATTTATCCTCTTCGAGCCATGGGCGGCTCATAAAGCATCCTCCGATATCTCTCTCTNTTTATCATTGATCTTATGTCCATATGTAGTGTTGCTTAACATTGGGGAGAGGGGTATTACTTACTTACTTATTTATCCTCTTCGAGCCATGGGCGGCTCATAAAGCATCCTCCGATATCTCTCTCTCTCTTTGGCTATGTTCCTAACTTCGTTCCATGTTTGCCATCCCAGGTCATTTCTTTCTGCTTCTGCACTCCTCCGCCATGTTGTTCGCGGGCGTCCTCTCTTTCTTTTTCCCTCTGGTGTTCATGTTAGGGCTACTCTACAGCTATCATTTTGTGGTTTTCTCAGAGTATGTCCAATCCATCTCCATCTCCTACACCTTATGAGCTCTCCTACTGGATTGGTCTTCGTACTAAGGTAGAGCTCAGTGTTTGTGATTTTTGTGGGCCAGAAGATACGGAGAATCCTTTTCAGACATTTTCTCTGAAATATTTCCAATATCGTGACATCATTTCCATTTAATTTCTACAGAGGGGTATTAGTGTCATGCAAAATAAAAGCGTAGAAAGAGAGTCCCCTTCGAAAATTCCTCTCTTAATCAACATTCCATGTGATGTCAAGGTATCATTAGAGTGGGAAAGAAAAAGATTGGTTTGCCATAAAGCCATCGACGATTTTAGAAAATTAATCAAAATTGGAGAGATTTTAAACAGCTCTAAACAACCTAAGATTGAAGGATGGGGGGCACTATCAAACGCCTTTTTATAGTCTATCCATGCCGTACTTAAATGTTTGTGTTTTGACTTAGCATTTTCTAGTATCATTTTATTGATCAATAGCTGGTCTTTACAGCCGTATAAGCCTTCCCGACAACCCTTTTGCTCAACGAGAAAGATGTCATGGTCCTCCAAGTGAGTGTAAGTTCTCTCGGTAAGAATTGAAGTTAGCAGTTTATAAGTTGTTGTTAGGCACCTTACGGCTCTGTAGTTCTTAGGGTTACCAGTATCATTATTTTTAAGAAGCAGGTAAGTTGTGCCGAGACAGAACCATTTAGGTGTTGAGTCTGGTTCTGTTAATACTTGGTTAAAGTTGTGAGCTAGTCTCGAGTGTGTTGCATGGAGAGTGTTGAGCCAAAAGTTGGGGATTTGGCTCAATACCCGGAGATTTCCACTTGTGAGATTTCTTGAGAGCCTTTACAATTTCTTTAACAGTCAAGTTCTCCCATGCTTGTTCGGGAATGTCTTTAGTGGAATTTTGTAGATGTTCTAACTGTTAGGCATTTTCATTAAACCTTTTGTCATTTCCCCAGATGTTATTCCAAAAACTACTAACCTCTCCTTTCAGTGGTATTTCATCTGCACAGATCTCAGACTTACCAATTTCACGATAAAACGTTTGGGTATCAGTTTCAAATATTTTGTTTTGCCGATAGAACTTATTGAGTTTAACGAACCTGCGTAAACGTTGGGCCTTAACTTAGAGGTTTTGTTTTAGCTCTTCCTTAATGGCGGGAATATGGTTTCTGTTTTCAATTTCCTTATTACTTTTTTAGCCTTTCCAGATCTTAATTCTTTTTCTTTTTGCATTTCTTCTAATATAGAGATTTCTTTTCGTACTGCTCAATTTTCTTATCAATTTTCACCTGCCACTTTGGTTTATTCAGTTTTCATCATCATCATCATTATTATTATTATTATTATTATTATTATTATTATCTTTTCTCACATTTTGTGTCTGGCTGTTTTTATTGCCGAGTTCTATGCTGACAGGCGGGTCATAACAAATGACCATGGACTACCAGCATTTTCTTTCTCAAAACTCCAGTACTTTTCGCAAAATCCTTGCTGTTCCCAACAACGTTGTCTTTTGAAGTACTCCTAAGTTGCAGTGAATCCCAAGCTTTTCAACCCACTTTTCAAATCCTTTGGTCACAGATCCCAGAGCTCCAATAGCAATAGGGACAACTTCTACTTTCTTCAGTTTCCACAGTCTTTTTATTTCT
>RDPX01000522.1:349711-364165 GCA_003991215.1 Morbakka virulenta | reverse complement strand
AGAGAGAGAGAGAGAGAGAGAGAGAGAGAGAGAGAGAGAGAGAGAGAGAGAGAGAGAGAGAGAGAGAGAGAGAGAGAGAGAGAGAGAGAGAAAGAAAGACAGGGACAGAGAGACAGAGCCTTCAAATCTTTTTGTTACCATCTAAATCATCAACAAAGCTTAGCAGTTCTTCCTGACGAAATGTTGTGAACAAAGTTCAAAACATTCTGGGAATATCACGGCGTCTTGCTAGGCTAGTCTTGTTATGAAATAGACTTTTTCTCAATCCCTAAAATCCTATGGGTTTCACAATTAAAGTTGCTTAGCCAAAAAACCGTCCCAACTCTAGCTTTTCTGCACGGAAAACCTGAAACATTTTTTTTCACAGAAGTTTTTTTGAAAAGCACTTGTGTATATCTATTTTAAAATCGGTACTTGATCCAACTTCCTGATGGTCAGAAGACGCCAACATACCTTTCAGTGCCTTCCCACCCACATCTGGTTT
This sequence comes from Morbakka virulenta, assembly GCA_003991215.1. Lineage (NCBI taxonomy): Eukaryota > Metazoa > Cnidaria > Cubozoa > Carybdeida > Carukiidae > Morbakka > Morbakka virulenta. The sequence continues at coordinate 363,681 of RDPX01000522.1, read as the reverse complement.
ATGTTTTCTTTTGTTTAAGTCAATAGTCTTGTTAACAAAACAAATATATACTCCCAAGATAAATGGATTTCCTCTGCTTGAATTAGCGAATTACTTGAGTGTTTAAATATACCTCCGTTCATTTATTTGCTAGTTAAACTGAATACCTGACATACTAAGACGCAAGATCAACACCATATGTCAATAATATTCAGCTCATTTTACAATATTGCCTGTCCAGGCATAAAGTGCAAGAAACCCGAGCTTGTGATAAAAAACTGTTACGCGGTTTTCAAAACACATTAACTTGTTCGGCAACTGAATATCTGTAAAGAGATCAAACACAAACCTTTCACTTGCTGCTAATCTTGCTAAGATTCTCTCCTCTCCTAATTTTATCTACCGAAACCAACCCATTCGGGGCTCTATATCCAGGTATACACATTTATCAAAGCGATCGACCACCTGGCTATCACAATTATACCTGATAAAAACAGAACTTTATCCAATGGGTATTAATACATACAGCTTAAACCATACTGTCAACCAAAGTATAATCTTCGTAATATAACCCGACTTACAAAGACCCCAACTGTTGCAACCCCCTCGCAAATATCAAGGTTAAAATTGTCGACATTATGTCTTACAAGGCTGAATCTCGTAATATTTCAAATAAATAATCGTTTTCTATCACAGCGTTTTTCTATCACAAGTATTAATCTTCAACATAACATAATAAATTATATATATATAAAAATTATATATATATAAATATCATCATCATCATCATCAAACAAAAATTAACATTTTTTTATGTGAACCAATTTCACACCAGTAAAACAGTTATCTGAAAATTGGAGCATTTTTGTGGCTCAATACTGAAAGGGGCACACCAAGACGTAAATTTTCACCTTATTTTTTTTTTATCAGTTTCAATTTTTTTAAACAAGTCTGGTGGAGCAAAAAACAATCATTAACACATCTTAGTTTCAAAGATACTTCGATGGTTCAATGCCAGAACAAAGCATCTTGTTTTGGTTAATTTTACAGGAGAACGATTTTTGTGTTTTTCCTGGAGTGACTCGTGCACAAAATTCAGTACTTGATTTCGGTTCCAATCAATAAATGCGTAAATATTGGTTACTTGTCTAAATTCAGTTGTTCACATGAAAGAATGGCAGTATCTATCGTCTGACACCAAAAAGTAAAAAAATTGCAAAATTGCTAGATACTGGATTCTGGTATTGAACCCTCGACTTCTCCGATCATCAAGCTGATTTGTGGATCCTAGAAACATCTCACACTAATAATTTTGAGGTGATCAATGTTCGATGGGTTTAACGGACATAAATTTTGTCTGGAACATGATAGATGGTACAAGGATAGCAAAAACATACTCACAGCAGGGCAATATATATTTAGTGCAGCCTGTCAAATGCAGATTGACTTGTTTTCGCATATCTGGTACTTTTGGGTAAAAGTGTAAATCATTCCCGAAACAAATAATGATCAACCCTTACAGATCACTTCCTTAGCGATTACAACATATTCTTACACATTTTCCGTTGAAAATGTGTAAGAATAAACTCGAAACTTAACCAACAATGTATAATTTTAAAAACATTTGTCGAGTTGGTGGAATAATACGCAAGTACAGACATTTTGTAGATTAAACGCAACTTAACACAGGCTACCAATCTAAGTCTTTCCCACGTTGGGTGCCAAATATTTTAAAGAGATATTCCCCACACATCTTTACGAAATGGCGTTTCTTTCCGCTTATGTGCCTTTAGGAGGCTACGACTCGAATGCTATCTTACCCGAAGAAAAACGCTTACTTTTAGATGGCTTGGAATATTCATATCTTTAAATTAACCTTAGCATTGAATGGAAATAAATGACATTTTGTAGATTAAACGCAACTTAACACAGGCTACCAATCTAAGTCTTTCCCACGTTGGGTGCCAAATATTTTAAAGAGATATTCCCCACACATCTTTACGAAATGGCGTTTCTTTCCGCTTATGTGCCTTTAGGAGGCTACGACTCGAATGCTATCTTACCCGAAGAAAAACGCTTACTTTTAGATGGCTTGGAATATTCATATCTTTAAATTAACCTTAGCATTGAATGGAAATAAATGACATTTTGTAGATTAAACGCAACTTAACACAGGCTACCAATCTAAGTCTTTCCCACGTTGGGTGCCAAATATTTTAAAGAGATATTCCCCACACATCTTTACGAAATGGCGTTTCTTTCCGCTTATGNGTGGAATAAAACGAAAGAACTGACATTTTGTAGATTAAACGCAACTTAACACAGGCTACCAATCTAAGTCTTTCCCACGTTGGGTGCCAAATATTTTAAAGAGATATTCCCCACACATCTTTACGAAATGGCGTTTCTTTCCGCTTATGTGCCTTTAGGAGGCTACGACTCGAATGCTATCTTACCCGAAGAAAAACGCTTACTTTTAGATGGCTTGGAATATTCATATCTTTAAATTAACCTTAGCATTGAATGGAAATAAATGACTCTGAATGTCTTGAAAAGGGGCTGTTTTACCGGCTTTCACAATAAATCATGTTTTAAAAAAATCTGAATATGTGATTTAACGTATTTCAACTTATAATTAAAAAAATAACTATTTAAATAAACGCAACCCAATTAACAAAACGAATTTCTTTTTTATTAACACAAATCGGGTTTTTTTATTTCTAATTCTGCGAAGAAATAATCTTAATGAACACTCATGTTGAACGTGTAAGTTAAACCATTTTTGTACTACGTTAAAATCAAAGGAAATGTTACATGTAAAGGGCAATTCTAATATGAAATGAAAAAAAAATGGAGCTCAATGTAATAAAAACTACCTCTTTCCATGAAAAGTGCGACAAGTAGCTACGATATCCTTTTGGGGTAAACCAAGAAGTCGCTACAAATTCACGAAATGCTGTTTTACGGCAGGAGTCTATCAACGTTCAAAAATAGCGAAAGCTCCACCCACCCAACATTTAACTAGACTCAAACTTCAACAAGTCTAAAGAGTTATAGGTGGTTATCCCTTGGCAAGGAATACCGCTTGGTATATGTATACAGGATGACACTGTATTAACTTGCAGAAAATGGGAGTCTTACTTAGTTCTTTTAAGAAATGTTATGTAAATCTGCCATGCTTCAAACACAACGTAATCCGATCAGGGCGCTTACCAAGAAGGAGTTAAATTCGAGTACATTCTGCAATACAAGTGGTGTATTAAACTCAAGAATTTTTCAGCACATTTACTCATGTTGTACAACGCACAATGCGTTAAAATGTGCAAAATCATATTTAAAGATCACTTCGACAAATCTCTAAGAGTTTTTATCCCAAAAACTTTCCGTTGAAAAACTTCAACTGGACTAATTATGGTGGTTCTAGTTCCTTACGGACTAGTTCATTAAGTGTTGTTTACTAAGCAGGGTAAACAAGAAGTAAATAAACAACGCACTATTTCAAAAATATATTATCTAGTTTTCTACAATTATAGATCACCTAATTCCGCATTATACTGTTGATTCCGAGGAAGTCGTTCGAAAAAAAATCCCACCATGATATTCGAAATCAAGTTTCGAAATCAAATCTTTCGATTGGTCACCCATCCGAACAGAAGCAACGTATCAGGCCAACGCTTGGGTCGTATACAGCATAAACGAAACACTAATTGGCTATAACTCTTCCGACGTAGCTACCCTTCATCAGTAAAGCAAAACAAGGCAAACCCAAATGACACCCATTGATCCTCGAAAAGGAAAACAGAAACCAAAAATAACAAAATAACGGTTTCCTTTAACAATGTAAAAACGGTGTAAACTTAGATGCACCTAGCTATAAATCTTGTATGTATAGAAAAGCAATGAATCCCTTTATATAACTGGGCGTAAATTTTGTTAAAGAAATAAAATCTACATAAATGTTAATGTTACTTCCTTCCTTAAGTTTCAATATATCTTGAGAACGGACCGAATTGTTGAAATGGAAATATACCATTCACTCAACCAGTCTTTTACTGAAAATAGACTTTAAAGTCCAATCAACATGACAAGGCAAAGAATTTTCTTACTTGTTACTACAAGTGGATACTGAATGAAAAACTATATAAATCTACCCAGTAATAAAAAGCTGTAATTATCTGTAATTCAATAACTTTTTATCCACAAGACATCTACAAATTATTCACAAAAATATAGAATAGAGGTCCCAGCCTTGTCCCTAATATAATATCAAATATCAAATAAACCGGTGTATATTAAGAGTTAATAGTAAACACTTTCGTGTGTTTATTCAAAATAATAAATACATGTGTCGTTGAAATAGTTCTTATTTCGTTGTTTAATAGTCGTTTCGGAAAAATATTTTGAACGTAAAAAATAAGTAATGACGCTGTCGCAATCGCAAATCGTGTTTCAAAGTATTTCATGCCAACCACTTTTTTTATAAACATTCATAACCGATCTTCATGCGCCACCTGAATGCCGATTTCTTGTACACTCGCACTTTTCCTCGTAAAATGGCATGCACAAAAAGTATCGTCGTCGGAATTTACAACCATTTCATAATCATTACCAGCAAAGGTTATAAAAATATCACTGACATAAAAATTGAATTGTAAAGACTCTCCAGATTTCTCTTGGGTCACATTGTCTGCAACCCAATTTTCTATTACTTCGGACTGATGGAAATGTCTCATTAATTCCACTCAGCACCACATTTACACGGAAGTAAATAGCGAGTATGTGTAAAATATAAACCACTCTCTAAATGTAAAAAACTAGTAGCCCCAAAATTTTGTTTTCAAATTTGTTTTATAAAAATATAGCCAACCTACCAACTCAGTGCTGACGGTGAAATAAAGTTTTTCAAATTTTACACCCCCCATCCCCCAAATCTAGTCACTATTTCTGGAAAACTACCAAGGGAATAATATTAACCAGTAAATAATAATTTCAAAAAACAACCTGACGAAAGTACTTTGCAATAAACAAACGTCTCTGAGCTGTCATCTTCAAATGGGTATACGTGTATGATAAAATTAGGGATGCATATTTTCCGATATTTGAAATATCTCTACATTGGGTTAATTTTCGAGATGTTGGTAAGGGACTTTTCTCCCATTTTGGGGGGGTTTGACGGAATCGTTCTAGGGGTATTCAATGAAACAGGAAGTTATTTCTGTGACAACAAGGGTTGCTCCTCCTTCCAACTCGTAATCCATTTTAAAAATTACTACTGGGCAACTATAATTTATGCGGAGTCAAAATTCACCATGACGTGTGCATACGTTAATTAGAATGTAATACCTTGCTTACTACATAAGTAAATTATTTTAATTTATTCTGTAAAAGGAAGAGCAGAATTTACACAGCAAAGGAGAGTGCAGCTATTTCCTGAATTTACAGATCATATGCAGTGTAATCACTATACAACACACTTTTTAAAAAAAGGGTGTGAAAACTGAATTATAGAGAGAACTGAGGACGAATTCTGCGTGAACTGGACACTAGTTTCCAAACTTTTTTGTAAACAGATTTTTGTATTTTAACACGAGGTCTTTTGTACCCGCGACTTTGTAGAGACTTTAATATATATATATATACGTACAACGAAATTGTACAAAGAGCACAGCAAAGGCGAGTGCAGCCATTTCATTAATTCACAGATCTCTGTATGCAGTGCAATAACTATGCAACATACTTCTAAAAAAAAGCACAGTATTGCAAAATTATAAACCATATTGCTGATAAAAGGCTACGGTCATTACCAGGCTTTCCACAGATTTCCACAGATGACTTTAAAAAAATCTACTCTCATCTTACTATTATCCAATCGATAGTAACCTGAAAAACCCAAACTAAAATATTTACACACCTGCTGTCAAACTGTAATCCTACGAGTCGATGGATAGTGTAACTGAAATTTCACAAAACTAAAGGGAATTAGGGAATCGGGGGAAGACTAATAATTAACTAATAACTAGTAATTTCAGCTTCGAATCAAAAACACTAATCTATTAGCATCATATTTTTCCCCTCAAACAAGTACCCCAGGAGCGAACTTCTTTCCTTCTACGGTGGAGTTGATCAGTCGAACCAACTTTCAGACCCCCAAATATACTGACCGAATTTTCAAAGACCCTTAATATCTTGGTCAAATTTTTCAGACGCCAAATGATCGACTATTGTTGATTTTTACTGACAATACTTTTCTGGAGTATCTCTCTCTCCCGAGACCCAGATTCGTAAAGAAAAACCTGCCTCGTAAAAATCAAGACGGTAAACCCAATAAACACGTGCAGACTACAAGCGCTCTTAACACATCAAAGCATACCTTAAGAACTGTGGTTGTAGTTAGAGTATGGGTGAGTCGGTACTATTAGTATCTCGGGCACTAAATATGTCAACTTTCCGTCTATTTTAGACTCGAAAAATCCTTTTCAGTCCTCAAATATGTTCGTCCGTCGTAAATTTCAGACTTCATATTTGTACATGACCACTCCGTCTTAAAGGGAATGGCTTCATCTTCCTGGAGCGTCTACATTCTTCCTGTTTTTGCCTTTAGCATCTAAATATCAACAAAAGTTGGCAAAATGTTCACCTTTTTTGGGAGGGTAGCCATTTCCAATAGTGCGACGGCATTTAATGTCCGGGACACGTATTATCTACTGCACATCTACTCTGTAGGGGTTTTTAAAGAACAAGAACTAATTCTCATGAAAACAATGCATTAAAAACATACTTTTTGAACAAACGAACTCGAACTTTTCCTGGCAAATTCCATTCAAAGCAATACGCTTTTTCAACACTAAACTCAAACTCAAAATGCATTCCGTTTTTAATAATTTGATAAGCTGATTTCAACCGTTTAATGAATGACGCAAAATCTTCTCGAGAGGATGTCAGGAGGACTTTCATTTTTGGGATAATCTAATTACAGAACATCCCATTTTTTTACCTATTTTTACCAAGGTCGTCAGTTGTCGTAGTATTTAAATATATATCAAAGGTAGTTTTGAATTTTCCCATTTGTCTTCCATTTACTGTTCTTATCTCCAATCCTAATCAAAGATGTGAAGACTTAAATATCTAAAAATTTTCACTCTAGTTAATGTTTTTCTATTTCTTTCAACCAACAACAACCCCAAACCTTTAACTTTTACCTTTAACAAACAAAATTTCGTTACTAAATACCAACTGTAAAATGATTTAAGTCATAACCCCCGTCAGCTGGAGAAACCAAACAAAGTGTATAAACGATAACGGAAATATAACGAAATATCGAAGGATAAGCGAAAAATATCGAAATATCTAAAGATAAAAAAAATATATCAAAATTGAAGTTTGGATAAAAAAGAAGCTTGATCACTTCTCTTATCTTTCATTAGTTGTTTTGTGACATTCACGATGTATCATCAATCTTTCTATGTTAGCGTGCGATAGACCGCACAGATCACAGATATATATCATATCATTTCCCTCTTCTACTCCAGGGCATTTTGGCCTACAGTCTTCAATCCCTTTTCCACTAGTCTGAACATCTGCAACTGAAACAACGCTCTCCCTTGTAGAGTCTAAAACACGCTGTCCATTGCGAGAGTTGGTATCAGCATCTTTTGAGAATGAAGCGACATTAGTGGTTTCCGATTTACCTTGCATCAACTCTCCATCGTAGTATCGGCTTTGACGAAGAATGGATATCTGATTGGTTGAAAAACAAGTGCTTCCTTTTGTTTTTGTTTGGTGGTCAGCGATACTAGCTGTGGTTGCATATGGAAATGTCAACTTCTTTTCACAGGTAACTGCAGCAGCATTACCTAACGGAACAACGCTTTCCCCGTCATTGTTATTCAAGTCGTCAAGTCCGTCGTCTTCTGCGTCTTCACTTCCAGGATTCGTCTCTTTGTTTGTTATGCCCTTTTGAAAAGATTGTCTTTCATCCTCAAGCCGTTTTAGTTCATTCCTCTTTGCATTGTTATGAGACCGCATGTGGGACTTTAGATAGCACACCCGTGCAAATTTCCTATCACACATTGTACAACAATGGTTGTTCACTTTCGCATGAACAACACAGTGACTCACTAATGCTCCAAGATTTTTAAAATGTCTCCCGCAGTCCTTGCACGTATGAGGATTTTCGCGGCCATGCGCTTTCATATGCATATCCAATCGAGATGCACGCATGTACACTTTTCCGCAGAGTTTACAGGAAAATTCTTTTGGTATGTGTGTTCCGATATGACTTCTCAGGCTACTCGACTGTGAGAACGATTTTTCACACTGCTGACATTTGTAGGGTTTAACACCCGAGTGTACACGCTCGTGAACTGTCAAATTCCATGGACGGTTGAACTGTTTATTGCATACGTTACAGACATAAACCTTCTGTCCATTTTCATTCAAATAATACTTTGACGAAGTTGATCGATTTTCCCTTGGCAACGATGATACGATCTTTGCGGGTTTTCCCAATGTTCTTTCCCGATCTGGCGTTAAGTCCTTTGCCAATAAACTTTCCAAGCCAACGTTATGGTTGTTACTATCATGGAGCTTCTCGTTTGTGAGAGCAGCGTATCTTGGTCCAGAGTGTGACAGATACTGTAAATTACTGCCTTCCCAACTAGCCTCATTATTCACTATTACGCTCTGTGTTGGTACATAGGGCAGTGATACACATCTTTCTTCTGAAGGAATATCCATTTTTGCTTCCACCTCAACACAATATCCTCCTTTCTCATCACTATCTGTAGTGTCCAACGTGTCGTCATCGTCATCTTCGTCTGCATCCTGGTCCTTGACGAAATCAGTACCCATTTCCTTTTTGATGCTGATATACTTATCTGCCCAAATATCAATGACCGAACCCGTAGTATTCTTTCCGTCAGCATCATCTTCGCCCGTTTCATCCTCCCCATTTTGGTTTTTATTAGCAGCTGCCTGGCAAGCTTTGTGTGCCTGAAAATGTATATACAAACTACTTGAAAATGAAAATTTCTTCCCACAACTTCCGCACTGATGTTTCTTGTTCTCAATTTGTTGACAAAGTACCGAAGTAGCATTACTTCCATGGACTGAATTATTATCATCTACTTCCTGTTCAACATCAGTAAACATTTCTCTTCTCACGCTAGGGTGTGTCTCAGGCTCTTCAGGATTCTTTGATTTAAGTATGACTGCTGGCGAAATTCCGTCTTCTTTTTTAATCGGAAGCACTACCGTGGGGCTGCTGTACGAAAAACGGTTTCCTCCGCTCTCTGAAGTATTTTCATAAATAGTACTGGTACTCTTTCCAACAAATTGTGATCCATCAGTATACGATTCACTCTTTTTGAAGCCGTTTTCCATTTGACTTTCCCCACTACTTTCGGCTGTTTTTAACGTACAGACGTGGTTTGTGTAATTTTCAGAACTCTGTAGACTTGCATTGTAGCCATGAGCAAAATGAATACAATCCCCTTTCTCCGACGCAGACGTTGTGCTTCTGGTATCCTGGGACTTAAACTGGCGTGTCAAACTTGGTGTTGATAAATGCTCTGCCCTCTCCTCTCTGGATGTGTTTTGGCAACCGTTTACTGCTTCGACCCTTACCATCTCACCATCATTGTAATTTGGTGCTTCACTTTTTAACTTCTCAGCACCTCTAAAAGGTAAGGCTGAAGCAACATCCTTGTTATCTATGGAAGGAGAAGTAACATCTTCGTCACATAATTTAATAACGCCATGCATCGGCTGATCGGAACCATACACTACATATACGCCATTAATACTAACTCCCTTAGTATCAGCATTTGTTTCCTTCATCGCTCTAGAATTATAAAACGTAGCCTTCCTCTTTCTGCAACCTTTAGCTTTAGTTTCCATTTCCAAATTCTTTTCCTCGGTAGTCTCCGTGTTCAAGTACATTGTTGACGCATAAGAGTCTTGTTCCTTCGGTACCATGGAAGGCCAATCTAAAATTGAAATGTCATCTGTACGTCTATCTCTTGCGCTAAGAACAACGGAAGAGGCTTCTCCATTATCAACGACACTTGGGCGAAAACCTTCTAATGTACAGTGCGCACCCGGCTTTATTAACTTTTCCGCTCTCTGTTTTTTGTTGTCATACGTTGTGACCTTTATACCACGGATAAATGATCTCCTTGCCTTCTCTTCTTTTTCTGGATCAACAAGGTGTGATCTATTGTGGTCTTTCAAAGATCCGGGTTGCGCAAAGGACTTTCCACAGACTCCACAAACGTAGGGCTTTTCACCTGTGTGGACCCGTGTGTGTAGTTGTAAATTGCCAGCGAAGGCAAAGCGTTTGTGACAATACGGGCAAGGGTAATTCTTTTCTTTAGGATGAAAAGCTTGCGCATGTTTTCGCAGCTCTCCAAGAGATCCAAATCCTTCTTTACAACGTTTACAAAGATAAGGCTTTTCTCCTAAATGAGCTTTAACATGTTGTTTGAGATTATCTAAAACAGAAACAGAAACATAATTAAATAGATGAAAATACTTTCGTCGTATCTTTTCTTTCCTGTCAATTGTGTAAATATACGTTTAAAACCAATTTATCAATACAAAAAAATATACACACATACATGCAAACAGAGGCACATGAGCAGTAACTTAACCATACATCCATCCATCAAGCCATCAGGTAAACGAGCATCTATCATATTTCCATCCATCCATCCATCTATCTATCTATCTATCTATCTATCTATCTATCTATCTATCTATCTATCTATCTATCTATCTATCTATCTATCTATCTATCTATCTTATCCATCTATCTATCCATCTATCTATCTATCCATCTATCTATCAATCCATCTATCTATCAATCCATCTATCTATATATCTATCCATCCATCCATCTGTCCATCTATCTATCCATCTATCTGTTTATCTATCTTTCTATGTATGTATGTATGTATGTATGTATGTATGTATGTATGTATGTATGTATGTATGTATGTATGTATGTATGGATCAATAGAATATATTTAATCAATCTATCTATCATTAGTATCTTTCAGCCTATCACTTCTGGTAATTTTAGCTCTGATGCTGACATGTATGGTTTGAAGCAAATATTGGATAACTGCTTTTTCGACTCAGCTTACACTGGACTAACTGTCGAATGCAAAACATATATATTAACAAATGCTGAGGATGCAAGGACTTCAAAATTTTCTGCACAAATTCCACATCTGAAAGGCCTGGATGAAGGGATTGTGCAAGTATTCACATGCATATATGCGCATACACATACATTTATACAAATACATAGGTATAAATTCATATATACACACATCCATACCTATACATCCATCCACATACATCCACACATTCATCCACCCATACACTCATCCATCCATCCATCCACCCACCCACTCATCCATCCATCCATCCACCCACTCATCCATCCATCCATCCATCTAAGCACACATACATCCACACATCCAACTATCCATCCAATTATACATACATACATATACACATTCATCTTCACTGTTTCTTCTCAAACGTTGGCAAAGGTGGGTCTTCAGACCAGCAGCTGATTTCTAATTTTGAGCACAGAGGACAAAAAAACTCCAAAGTTACCAAAAGATTTTTTGGATCCTTTTGGGTGGTTATGCTCTATTACAGGTTACATAGGTGGTATCAGGTGGTATCAGGCAATATTGCCTGGACATGGAAGTAATGTAGATAGAGCTATTTTTGTGTGTCGAAATATGGTTGACATAACCACTCTTTGAGAGGAAAGACGATCACTTCTTTTCATATGTCTGGTTTGCTGTGACAAGTGTCATGGCCCATTTGGCAATCAGCATAAATAAAGCATATATTAATGAATACATCATGACGAGGTTACCATAGCAATTTAGTGCACAATGATAAACACATCTGAGAGGCTAATTGACATATCTAGCATGTAAAAAAGATGGGCTGGGTAGACAGGCTGGGTAGGTGAGCTGGGTAGATGAGCATGTTTTTGAATGTTTCTGAATGGGGATTTAATATTCTAAGATTGAATACCTTTCCAGTCAAAAGTTTCAAAGCTAAGATCAATTCCATTATTACAGTTGTGAAAAGCATAAAGAAGAAAAATAGATGGGAGAATAATGGTGTGGGAATGTCACCTTGTTTCACACCATTCCCTACAGGTAACTCATCAGATAACTTCCCATGAAACTTAACTTGATCTTTCATAGTTCAGTGTTAATTTTATAACATGCTAATAAATGCTGGAGAGCATCAAACTTTAAAAAGAACTTTTCAGAAGCATCACCATTGACCTTTTGTGAGGCTTTGCCTAGAACTACAAATACCTGGCATATACATTGTGCTCAAGACACTTTTCCTGTAGTTGCCTTGCAGAGAAAAACATATCCATTGTTCCTCTTCCAAAGCAAGAACTATACTGAGTATCAGGTGACACTGATGGACCCATACTTTGTAAGCCTGTTTAAAAGACTAAAACTTCCACTCCCTCCCCCCCAGTTTCAAGGAGTTTTATACCACAATAATTATCAGTGGTAGTTATCAGATTCTGACTTTATACCCTTGCCTCCATATAAAGGATATCCATATACCATCAAGCTAGTGTTGAGGAACAGATATACCTCTCCTGCTATTTTTCAGAAAACACATAGTCTCACTTTTTCATCTCGATTATGCAGCAGCTCAGCTGGGTCCCATCTAAACATGGTGCTTTTCCTGACTTTTACCTGACAATGTAGGTTTCTTCTTTTGGTGATAAATCACCTAATTCAACTATAAGGTCTTTTGGGTAGGCTATCAATGGCCCCTTCATCTACTGTTAGAGGTTTAAGGGTTGTTTTGAACATTTAGTTTTGAACACATTAGTGTAATGTTCATGACAATGCTTCATGCTCCCCGTCTTAATCTTTATTAAGCCTTTTACTGTCTTTTGATTAAACTGGGGCAGTGGAAGCTGATGATGGGCCAGAAGGTCTCCTAAGAAGACCAAAGAGTTCCTTGGTGTTGTGGCTGCTACCTCTTGAACATCACCAGTCATGGTTGTCTGCCATTGGTTTTTCATTTCTCCTAAATACTGTTGTAAGGCTTCTTTGTCCCTTTTAATAATCTTTCCACTTCTGAAATATTTAAAAGATTTGGGTGTAGAAGGAACTTATAAAGAACTCACTTTGTTTCAAACACCAGACTGATCTCTCTTTATCTCTCTTTGTGTGTGTGTATGTGTGTGTCTCTCTCTCTTTCTTTCTTTCTTTCTTTCTTTCTCTCTCTCTCTCTCTTTCTCTCTCTCACACTCTCTGTCTCTCACGTTCTGCACCAAGTAAGACAGACATTAGCAGCATCTCTGAAATCTTGACACCTTGTAACAATAACATTCATTGTGTGACCATGTTTGGATCAAGGATGAATCCACATTGCCTGCTATTATCAAAAGAAACCTCTATTAATGACCAAATTCAATCCAGCGATTGAATTTTAAGCCATTTCAATTTACTCTTTCAATTCTGTATTGCCAAAGTGCATTCTAAACATGATACCATCTGTCCAAACATGCAATAGTCTCCAAGGAGGATCATTTTCTCTTACTGGGAAATATCAGAGATGATCTTACAAAGTGCCTCATTAAACTATGTAATGGCATCAGTACCTGCCTGGAGGCATACACAGAAACAACTTAAAACTAATAACCAAATAAAAATGGCATATGCAGGTTCATGATTCTGTCATTGATGCTGGATGGCCAATTAAGTTCGTCAACTATACGTAAAGAGAGAGCAAAACCATTTCCTCCATGTTTTACACCTTCTGTTTTGCCTAACAAGAAAATAGTGCATCCTGAACTCATCTGACTTAAGTAATTCTCACCGGATGTGTCCCTGGTGTTATATATATACCAGTTCAATTCCATTTGTACCTCATTCAGTCCAGTGTGCCATCATTACTATGTCTACCATCTTGTATCCAGTTCT
>RDPX01000522.1:330799-341572 GCA_003991215.1 Morbakka virulenta | reverse complement strand
GAGAGAGAGAGAGAGAGAGAGAGAGAGAGAGAGAGAGAGAGAGAGAGAGGGAGAGAGAGAGAGAGGGAGAGAGAGAAGAGGGAGAGAGAGAAAGAAAAGAGAGAGAAAGAGGAAGATGTATATATATGCAAGATGTTACATCTTAAATGCCAGGGTGGGAAAATGCTAAGGCTAGTCATGAGGCATCAGTATTTTAATGGGCAAGCCACAGGATAAAAAAACACATCCCTTTTATTGTTCAAATTGTTATATCCTGGGCTAAGGCAGTGCTCTAAAAAGAGATTGAAAAATTTCATGATAGGATGCCCTTCCCAATGCTAACCACTGCCTCTTTCTATTTGTAATAATCAATTACTTTGTGCTCGCTTGGGAAATCAAAGCTACATGCTCTCATTAAGCACTAAGCCATGTCCCCCTCAAATTGAATCAATGCCTGTGGCTATCAAGGTCACATTCTCAACCTGAAATAAAGTTGGCACAGAAAAAACCCTTATACAAATCACATTATTACTACCACAAAGGTCAAAAGAAATTATTTTGGGTTTTTAATTTTAAATATTTTTTAGAGTATTAATTAAATGTATCTTTTCCTTCAGGAACTCTCTGCACTTAAATAACTTGCTCAAGGTGGAAAGAGAAAAAACATACCCAAAATCTAAAAAATCACACATTTATATCTAATAGGAAAGAAAAGTTCCTCTTTCTTTCAACATTATCATCCTTTTTCTTTATTCTTTCGACATGGAGAGCAGCAATTCATGATAAACATGGCAAAGAAGTTGTCCAACACCAGCTGCTGGGAACAAGAGACATTAAACGTTGCAGTAAGTAAGCAAGTTCTTAAGTCCTTTAATGACACAGTGAGAAATTGCAACATCCAGATGTACTTCATGATACCTAGACTATCTTTTTTGCAAAATTCCAACCTTTTCTTATTTAGCAAACTGAGAAAATGAAAGTTATAGATGAAAAAAGTTATTTGGTGAAGAACAGGTGGCAACAACTGTGGTGGATTACTAGAAACGTGATTGATATCAAGTTCAGTACAACTAGATTTTTCATTTTTCCACAACTAAGCTCTTAACTTCTTCATTACAGTTTAACCATACCAAAACCAAGTCATGGCTCTCCCTTCCTCTTAAAAAAGGACACTTTCCTTTTTAACTACAACTCTTAAAAAGTCAACATGTATATAACTTTCCAAGTCAAAAAATTCAAAATTTGAATAATTTCATTGATTTACTGTAGTCTACTTGTGGATGGAGTAAGTTCAGGGAACTGATGCCATTGTTAACCAGCAGAGCTCTGCCATTACCTACTAAAGGTAGAGTCTACCAGGCATGTGTACGTAGCACAATGATGTATGGCAGTGAAACTTGGCCAGTGAAAGCTAAAGATGTCAGCCACATGGAGGGGAATGACATGAGAATGATAAGATGGATGTACAACTAAGTCTGAAGGACAGGCTCAGTTCTAATGAACTCAGGAGATTGCATCTGGACAGTATTGGCAGCTGTATGCAAAATAGGAGGCTTTATTGGTTTGGTCGTGTGGAGAGAATGGACAAGAATGCTTGGGCAAGTAGATGCAGAACAATCAAGGTGACAGGAACCACAGGCAAAGGAAGACCGAAGAAAACATGGGAGGAAGTGATAAGGATGGATCTCAAACAAAAAGGTGTCAGCAGAGACCTGGTGAAGGATAGGGTAACTTGGAAGTTGATTTCAAGAAAGTGTCCAGCACATGCTAGCATGTAAAATGAACATTAAACTGAATATGATGATGATCATGATGATCATGATGATAATGATGACAATGAGTACTTGATAAAAAAAACAGTGTTGCAGTTTTACAACAAGATAAAAACTTGTACAATGTGCCTTGCTCAAACAAATTCATTGGGTGTCCTGCAGGTATGTGTTAGCAAAGACAGGCAAAGAAATGCTTGTTGATACCTGTCATCAATAACTGAAGCAGCCTACAAAGTACTACTGGTGTGACNACAAAAAGGTGTCAGCAGAGACCTGGTGAAGGATAGGGTAACTTGGAAGTTGATTTCAAGAAAGTGTCCAGCACATGCTAGCATGTAAAATGAACATTAAACTGAATATGATGATGATATAATGACAATGAGTACTTGATAAAAAAATTTAAACCAGTGTTGCAGTTTTACAACAAGATAAAAACTTGTACAATGTGCCTTGCTCAAACAAATTCATTGGGTGTCCTGCAGGTATGTGTTAGCAAAGACAGGCAAAGAAATGCTTGTTGATACCTGTCATCAATAACTGAAGCAGCTTTGCCTACAAAGTACTACTGGTGTGACCATGTGTGGATGCAGTACATAAGAATACAGAAAAGTGGTATTGCACTCACATATGAAAGGTATCCTCTTTGTGATCATTAAAGCTACTGGTCAAATTACGATGAATAGCCTTTTAATAAAATGTGAAGTGGAAATTGTCAACTGCAAAATCACATCTTTAACAAAAACATTAATTTTTCTTATTTCTTGACACAATATCTTACTATTTTCTCTTTTTTACTTTTGTTGTTCTACAATTGTTGGTTTGAGCTTCCTGACCAATACCTAGCATCCAAGAGGCATTTCCATACTTACATTATCACCTATGTGAGCTCTTTGAAAGAAATGTGTTATTCTATACTTCCAAATATCCAATACGCCTTGGGAAAAGAATCACTTGAGCCATAAGTTCAAAATTATAAGAATCCATCCATCTCCATGAATGTTTGATGACACAGAAATGAAAGGAATACATAAATTAGATCAGTGGATTAGGGAAAATGACAAAAGAATAAAATCTGGTTCACCCTGATCATTAATCTAGACAATAGAAGTTACTTTGAGATCCTTGAAATAGTTCAGCACAAAAACAGAGCATAAATCTGTAATCTGCCTTTATCAGATAAACTGTGACCATATTAAAACGTGAGGGAAAAACCTGTATTTTTACACACTATTTTGTCCGTGCTATACACTTGTGGTGTTTATTAGCTATAGTCATGTCGAGATAAGTGTGTGCAAGCTTGGGGTTATAAGGAAATAAATAAATAAAAATAAAGAATAAAAAGACCAAAAGTTATTGCAATCAAAGAATAGTGCAGCAGTACAATTTTGCTGTGCAGGATGGATGTACAGCCTGTTTCCACACTACTTATTTTAAATGCTACACAGCATATCCTTGTGTATTAAATGTATTAAAAGATGCCAGCTTTGATACCAGATGTTCACTTGACCCCTCCAGATTGATTACTTTCCAATTCAGTCTGTGTATTTTAATTTGCACCCACTAATCAGTTTCATCTAAAAAGCATTGATGTTTCAGCAATGAAAACATGTCTGCTTTTGGTTGAATTTTCTTGAAAACAAGCTTAACATACAAATTAATACTTTGTGTTTGTAAAACAGAAAAATGAAAGTGTGATACTATAATAACCATATTCCTGGTAACAGAAAATGTAATCTTACCCCTCCCCCTCCCCCCCAAAAAAATGGACAAGCTCTTCTGCATGATAAATGCTCAAGTGGGGGGTTTTCAACAGCCTTGTGTTTGGCATACAAATATTTCAGGTTTACCTGACATGACAGCAGACAGAATGATTCTAGTCACCCAAAATTTGTTTTAATACACCTGAACAAATTTCATAAGTGGAAAAATAATCCCCTGGCTACCTTACTTTTTTAGATCAATACCCAATGTGTTCAAATGCACCCCACATGCTTTGTACATCATTCTTAAGCACTATTCTTTCATTCTTCTTTGCTGTAGTTAATATATCTGAGCATTGTGTTTGACTCTTGATCCAAGATGATATGCCTGAATGAAATTCTCCATTTGTTTCTTCACATGGTCAACTTGTGTTTCTCTCTTGATTGAAAAGAAAACCACCAAAGACAAAAGAGTCTTGACATTGTGGATGACACAATGGAAGTAATCAGGTCAAAGGAAGATGTAGTTGAATAACAACATTGTCGTGTTAGGTTTCAATGTGCACAAGAGAAAAATAAAAAAAGTGTGTGACCCTGAACTGCTCTTCTTATCTTTCTGTGGCTTGGGAGGAACAACAGGTGCCTCATCAAAACAGAAGGATTGATTGATTAGGGGTTTTTTACAAAAGGAAACAGACAAAGGGATAAAACCACTAAGTGGATGGCACTGTCACAATAAAGTGAGCCTAAAAATACCACAGAAAAAAACCAAGAAAGCTGTATGGTAACACATTTCGGGGTGGTTAAGAACCATACAGGACATAAACCACAAGGTGTATGAAAGGAAAGATTAAAAAAGGCATAATAAAAGCTGATCTTGGGCTTCATACTATTCAATATGGTCAAGAATATAGCTTTACTAAGGATATAACACTATATTTATATACAAAGATTATTAATTATTATTATTATTAATTATCATGTGGTGTAATAGCTGCAGAAGGATTATGGTGCATAAAACATCAAAATTAAGACAAATTCATGTTTTTGCTTACAGATTCTAATTAACACCATTTCCTGATGCTATATGTTGAGCTGAAGGATTAGAAAACACCAAATTCTGCTGTTTATTGAAGCAAAAGTGTTATTTAATTAGTGAAGAGGTGACAAAAAACCACACCACCTCACACAAAGTGGTGCTCAGTGGGGTTGAAAACAGAGCCACAAAATGAAACACCAAAGTGACATACTCATTTATAAACAGCTTTAATCCAAGTAGAAATAACCTTAAGTCATAAAAATATCCTTTTTATTGATCAATGAAGCATTTATCTAGGATTTTATCATGAATTTTATCAAGGTTGGATGTTCAAATAAAAAAAGATCACTGTGAAGAAAACTCGAAGTGGGGTCTTAAAAAATCCCTCAAATTTAACTTAGATTCAAAGTTTGACATCTTTAGCTTTCATTTTAAGTAGAAACTGATCAATGTGTTCATCAAAGGCTGTTTTTTATGAAGATTTTAAGATGAAAAGTGGAAAAGAGCAAAAAAAGGCAGCGCATGTATCATAACCACCATCGCCATTTTAAAACCAATAAAAATCAGCTTTCTTTGGTGAAAACTCGCTTTTTTAACCCAAAATAAATACGATTTGAAGTATGAATCCTATTCTAGAATAATCTAGAATCATTAGCGTTCAAAAAACACGAAAAATCAGCGCACATGGAAAGAAAATAACCACACAAAAAAAAAGAAAAAAAAAACACACGAGTATCATTTCTGTAACTGACTCTCATTTAAAACTCATTTATTTTTAATTTCTAAAGTTAAAATGATTCTTTTTTTTACTTATAATCTTAGTTTAATATATCATTTAAAAGGTGGCGTCGGTTTTTTTGCGCTTTTTTCGCTGAAATTGCGTCAAATAAGCCAATTTAACGTCATCAACCGGAAAAAGCTAATGAAGCTATAAAAAAAACCAACGCGCTTTTCTCTTTTTTTTTGGCTTTAATTTCATATTATTTTCATTTTAAAATCAATTCTCTTTGATATTTCCACTCTTTAAATAAGCTTGATTCTAATAAAGATGATGAGAACCCTTTGAATCCCTAAAAACATACTCAAATCATCAAAAAATAATGAAAATTGTTATTCACCACTGCGGTCTTTACAGGAAATTCTTAATTAAGAATCTTCACCAAAAAAAACCCTCAATCCTTCAAATCCTACACTAAAATACCTCTTTTATATCATTTAAAAACTATCAATGCTACAAAATCCACCAAAATGTCTCATTTTTGACATTTTTTTTTCGCTTCTACTTCGACTCACTGATTTCTATTGCTACTCAATCCCCCCTTTAATCTTATCTATATTTCTTTCTTTAATTCCTATTTTCATCTTAAATCCTTTACCTAATTCTTATCCACCCAACCCCAAATTCTCCTCCTTTTTCATGACAAAACCCACATCAAAATACAACTTACCTTGCAACTCGCTCTAAATGAGCACTGAATCTCTTCCAACTTCCTCCTTCAATCCAAACTAAAAAAATAAACTAAAAAATCATTCTTCTTTTCTACTAACCTTTCTTTCTTCTTATTAATAATCAATCTTTTAATATTCCATTCCAGATGTGTATTATTGATTAAAGCTGCTTCTCACTTCCACTCACCTTTCTCTTATATGAGTTGCAATCAGTGTTATGTGTGAATGAGTGAGTGAGTGAATGAGGAGGGACAACACACATCACTCAAAATCACTTCCGAGTTGCTGCTGAGTTGCTCATTTTTGCGCGCAGCATGATTATTTCTTTGTTTGTTTGTTTACATTAAAAGCCCATGGCATTGCAATGCGTTTTTCAATGCTTGTACCTCAAGAAAAACAATGCATGACTACAGCACAGCTTGATCTTTATAAATTTGACAAGGATTTTGGAAAAAGGAAATAATCATTGTTGTTATCTGAGAATCCCGCGTAATAACACGAAATAGCACGAAATAACGCGAAATAACGCGGACTGTTTCTTCAATCCACAGGGTACTCAACTGTGTTTATATTTCTTTTCAGAGATAAAATCAGAAGACAACAACAACAGTAATAATCATAATAATAATGATAATAGCAATGACAATAATAATAATAATAATAATAATAANATTATCATGTGGTGTAATAGCTGCAGAAGGATTATGGTGCATAAAACATCAAAATTAAGACAAATTCATGTTTTTGCTTACAGATTCTAATTAACACCATTTCCTGATGCTATATGTTGAGCTGAAGGATTAGAAAACACCAAATTCTGCTGTTTATTGAAGCAAAAGTGTTATTTAATTAGTGAAGAGGTGACAAAAAACCACACCACCTCACACAAAGTGGTGCTCAGTGGGGTTGAAAACAGAGCCACAAAATGAAACACCAAAGTGACATACTCATTTATAAACAGCTTTAATCCAAGTAGAAATAACCTTAAGTCATAAAAATATCCTTTTTATTGATCAATGAAGCATTTATCTAGGATTTTATCATGAATTTTATCAAGGTTGGATGTTCAAATAAAAAAAGATCACTGTGAAGAAAACTCGAAGTGGGGTCTTAAAAAATCCCTCAAATTTAACTTAGATTCAAAGTTTGACATCTTTAGCTTTCATTTTAAGTAGAAACTGATCAATGTGTTCATCAAAGGCTGTTTTTTATGAAGATTTTAAGATGAAAAGTGGAAAAGAGCAAAAAAAGGCAGCGCATGTATCATAACCACCATCGCCATTTTAAAACCAATAAAAATCAGCTTTCTTTGGTGAAAACTCGCTTTTTTAACCCAAAATAAATACGATTTGAAGTATGAATCCTATTCTAGAATAATCTAGAATCATTAGCGTTCAAAAAACACGAAAAATCAGCGCACATGGAAAGAAAATAACCACACAAAAAAAAAGAAAAAAAAAACACACGAGTATCATTTCTGTAACTGACTCTCATTTAAAACTCATTTATTTTTAATTTCTAAAGTTAAAATGATTCTTTTTTTTACTTATAATCTTAGTTTAATATATCATTTAAAAGGTGGCGTCGGTTTTTTTGCGCTTTTTTCGCTGAAATTGCGTCAAATAAGCCAATTTAACGTCATCAACCGGAAAAAGCTAATGAAGCTATAAAAAAAACCAACGCGCTTTTCTCTTTTTTTTTGGCTTTAATTTCATATTATTTTCATTTTAAAATCAATTCTCTTTGATATTTCCACTCTTTAAATAAGCTTGATTCTAATAAAGATGATGAGAACCCTTTGAATCCCTAAAAACATACTCAAATCATCAAAAAATAATGAAAATTGTTATTCACCACTGCGGTCTTTACAGGAAATTCTTAATTAAGAATCTTCACCAAAAAAAACCCTCAATCCTTCAAATCCTACACTAAAATACCTCTTTTATATCATTTAAAAACTATCAATGCTACAAAATCCACCAAAATGTCTCATTTTTGACATTTTTTTTTCGCTTCTACTTCGACTCACTGATTTCTATTGCTACTCAATCCCCCCTTTAATCTTATCTATATTTCTTTCTTTAATTCCTATTTTCATCTTAAATCCTTTACCTAATTCTTATCCACCCAACCCCAAATTCTCCTCCTTTTTCATGACAAAACCCACATCAAAATACAACTTACCTTGCAACTCGCTCTAAATGAGCACTGAATCTCTTCCAACTTCCTCCTTCAATCCAAACTAAAAAAATAAACTAAAAAATCATTCTTCTTTTCTACTAACCTTTCTTTCTTCTTATTAATAATCAAGCTTCTAATATTCCATTCCAGATGTGTATTATTGATTAAAGCTGCTTCTCACTTCCACTCACCTTTCTCTTATATGAGTTGCAATCAGTGTTATGTGTGAATGAGTGAGTGAGTAAATGAGGAGGGACAACACACATCACTCAAAATCACTTCCGAGTTGCTGCTGAGTTGCTCATTTTTGCGCGCAGCATGATTATTTCTTTGTTTGTTTGTTTACATTAAAAGCCCATGGCATTGCAATGCGTTTTTCAATGCTTGTACCTCAAGAAAAACAATGCATGACTACAGCACAGCTTGATCTTTATAAATTTGACAAGGATTTTGGAAAAAGGAAATAATCATTGTTGTTATCTGAGAATCCCGCGTAATAACACGAAATAGCACGAAATAACGCGAAATAACGCGGACTGTTTCTTCAATCCACAGGGTACTCAACTGTGTTTATATTTCTTTTCAGAGATAAAATCAGAAGACTGCAACAACAGTAATAATCATAATAATAATGATAATAGCAATGACAATAATAATAATAATAATAATAATAATAATAATAATGATGATGAGGAGGAGGATGATAGTAATAATACTAACAATGACAATAATAATAATAATAACTATAACAATAATTTTTTAAAAAAATGATGATGATAGTGATAATAATACGAAAAATGATATGACGATAAAAATAAAATAATACCAATAATAACAATGATGATGATNAACAACAACAGTAATAATCATAATAATAATGATAATAGCAATGACAATAATAATAATAATAATAATAATAATAATGATGGGGAGGAGGATGATAGTAATAATACTAACGATGACAATGATAATAATAATAACAATAATAATAACGATAACTATAACAATAATTTTAAAAAAAAATGATGATGATAGTGATAATAATACGAAAAATGATATGACGATAAAAATAAAATAATACCAATAATAACAATGATGATGATAATTATAATAACAACAACAATAATAATAACAATAACAACAACAATAATAATAACAATAACAACAACAATAATAATAATGATGATTATTATAATAATAATAAAAATTATACTAATAATAACAATAATGATAATGACAATAATAATGATGATGATAATAACAATACTACTAATAATAACAATAACGATAATAATAATAATAACGATAATAATAACAACAACAATAATAATAACAATAATGATGATAATAATAATAATGATAATGATAATAATAATAATAACGATAATAATAACAACAATAATAATAATAATGATGATAATAATAATGACAATTATGGTAATACTACTAATAATAATACTATTTCCCCTACTAATAATAAACTAATAATGATTACAATGATTAAAATAATACTAATGATAATAATATTAATAATAATAATGACAGTAGTAATAATAATAATGATAATAATAATAATGATGATGACCGACGAGCACGTGAGTAGTCCACAGCGAATACCAGTATGGTATCAAGTGGTTTCTCGTACTGGGCTAATGGCTGATCATTAGGAACGCTAGGTAGGATAATAACATCCATGGTAGGATGCCTGTGACCTGTGAGAAATGGCTCACTGATGTCCTACACCTTTAACTGCGGGGTAACAGTACATCCTGAAGTATGTCGTTAGAAGGGTAGTAGCTCTAGTCGAGATTCCCATCACCTTATTGTCTTGAAATAAAACAGACCTCACTGGCTTGAGGGTAGATTCTTGAGAGGAAGACCAAGAGAGACGACCCTAAAAGAAACTACACTTACTTGCTGCCTTGTGGGAAGACCATGATTGATCTTCCCACAAGGCAGCAAGTAGATGCTAAAGGAGGTCATCCTAACAGAAACCAAACTCATAAAACCATGATGAACACTAGAAATTTTCAAGAGAAGATAATGTCAAGATCGCGCAGTATTTCCTTTCTCAGTGAACCCAACAACAGAGGAAATAGAAAGACAATGCATAGAGCATAGAGAGAGCGTGAAGAGTTTGAAATGACGGAACAAAGAATGGCAGATCAAGTGAAGAACATCTTGGCGAGGAGCTGGTTCAGAATGGAATAACTGGAGCAGATTGAGTGAGAAATACACATGCAACCTACAAAGGACCCTCAAGATGAGCAAGAGAGGATTGTGGTAGAGGGATCTAGGAAAGATCAACTTCAGAGATGGATGGAGAGAATACATACACAGCCAACAGAAGACTCCCATGTGACGGAGCTGAGAAGGTCCATGATAGAGATGTCTGGGGAGGAAGATCAATCTCAGAGAGACAGAGAGAGAGACAGAGAGAGAGACAGAGAGAGAGACAGAGAGAGAGAGACAGAGAGAGACAGAGAGAGACAGAGAGAGAGACAGAGAGAGACAGAGAGACAGAGAGACAGAGAGACAAACAGAGACAGAGGGAGAGAGAGAGAGAGAGAGACAGAGAAAGGAGAAGGGAGAAGGAGGGGAGGAGAAGGAGAAGGAAGAGAAGAAGAGAGAGAGAGAGAGAGAGAGAAAGAGA
>RDPX01000522.1:300794-317774 GCA_003991215.1 Morbakka virulenta | reverse complement strand
AGTAATATTAGTAAAGTATACTAATGTTCACTGAGAGTGCTCAATGTTTCCAGAGCGTTTATAAATCCAGTAAAGCATACAAAATAACTAGACAAATTTAGCAGTTACTACTAGTTTCATGTTTTCTTAACAATCTTCAAACTGCAATGAATTACTACAACATTTCGTGTATTATAAAGATGCATGGTAATTATGGAACACTCAATAGAATTATGGAACACTCGATAGAATTATGGAACACTCAGGCAAACAATGGCTATGCACGAGGTCAATTACATACCGCGCACTGACAAACAATGTCGCTTCCCCTCGCGTGGGAGTGTGTAAAAATGTTCATAGCATGATGCTTACGGGGTCTCTTTGACATTTCCGATAATATATTTATTACGGTGGCGACATTTACTAATCAGTTCGTTGCGTTTATTCAAAAGCTGCTCAGAGTCTGATTTTATTATGCATATTTTTTCGCATAAGCACAAGTCACAACGTCTAGTACCACAAACATAGGGGAATGTTTTAACAGCTATTGACCAATTAATTTTAAACGGTGCTTTATCATCCTTTAGTTTCCATACTAACTTAGAAAGTTCGGTATAAACGCTCTGGAAACATTGAGCACTCTCAGTGAACATTAGTATACTTTACTAATATTAATATATATATATATATATGCTCGTTTTTATGGTGCATGTAGGTGCCTCTCATTTTCCAGCAGAGGTACTTTGAATGTCAATTAGTCCTTTTGTTTCAGGATGTAAAGTTACTTCCTTTAACTTGAAAACATTCTTGACTTTGAGATAAAACTAGGAACATGGGAATATTTACACAAAAAAACCCCTCTCGTGCCAAGCAAAAATTATAACCAAAGCTTGCAATCGAAATGCTTTGTCTGCTTCCGCTGTTTCGACGTCTGCGGCCTTGTGACTGATTCATTTTGCACAAAAAGGTGTGGCTATTTGGTGTGAGGGAAAAGTAGCTCAAGAATTAACTTAATCCTATCGCTATTGTGCAGGAATTACAAGAGAAGCATTAAAACCTTCCCTTCAATATAAATACTTTTTTTCGGATAAGCCTTCGTTGAATATTATTAAAAGTTTAAGAACACCAGTAGTTTATTAGAAAAGTCCAACGTCCCTTTAGTGAGTGAGCTGGATTTGTAGAAATTCACTTTTCCACATATTTCATATCGTAATTTTTTTGGTTTTCTGTGTCGCGTGACCCACAGTGTCCCAAAAAAAAGCATTTAAAATAGAAATCTGTACAGTAGGTGACCAAGTGGCTATATCAAGATGTTCGCGGTTCAAAAATCGGGCACGTCCAAGGAAATATTGTGCCCTATTATTGTTCCGTTATGAAGTGGCATACTACTGCGTTTGTCCATGTTTTCCGAAACAGAATTGGAAGAGGAAAGAAATGAATAAATGAAAAACATTCCAATGTAAAAAGAGAAGGAAAATCAATCTTTTGCGCTACAGTAGCTTCAATCCTTGCTCAGGGTGGGAAACCCAATTTAAAAAATATTTTTAAAAAATATCTGTTGTTTACTATTTATGGAACAGTAAGAACGTGTTTATGGAATCTAGGCTTTTCTGAGAGGATGCTAATGAGATGCTCAGATAGATGGGCAATTGATAATCTATTCCAGTTCAAATCTTATAATCAGAAAAAAAATGGGGGGAGGGGTGGCCCCAATTGTCTGTGACGTCGGCTATGATATCAGAAGCATCCTTGACTTCATGCAGCCAGACTGGTCTCTCCTGGGATGTAACTTGTTTTTAAATGAGATAAATTGATGTTTTTTAACCAGGTACAACATTTTAATTACAATTTTGAAATAAAGGCGGTTTTTTTTCTTTTAAGGTCTTTCACAAAACGCAAGGTTGTCAAGCCACTAAAACGAAAAGAATTACATTTCTTATCTTTTTTTCCCCTTTGTATATTTCAATCTGTTAAATTTATTCATTGCTTCTCTCACTTAAGTCTGTCTATAAAAACATGGAGAAACACAGCAGTATGCCATTTTAGACTCTGTACTTCCAGGAACGTTGTTGTGGCTCGTTACGCGATCCTCTTTCCTGGTAATCTGTTGGTAATCAATTGCAAGAGAGTTTCTTTCAGATTAAATGCGCTCATTTTTTATTTGAATTTTTATTATTGAATTTTTATTAAAGAAGTAAAATAAATAGATAAATAAATAAATAATTTTATACGTACATATACATATAGAGGAGCCGTGGCTTAATGGTTAGTGCAGTTGCAACGTAACCAAGAGGTTCTGGATTCGATTCCCGGAGCAGGCGAAAACAAATTTGGAATTTTACAAGTGGAAAATATGTAGATTATCGTCAGGAAGGGTATCTAACTAAGAAATCCCTCACTGCCAAAGCAAAGTCCCTCTGAAGGGCACCATCTGAGCCTCTATTATTGGGAGAAAATGACGTCAAAACTAAACAACTATATATATATATATATATATATATATATGAATAACATGAAGATTGCTATCGCTAAGAAATAAACAGTACAGAAACAGCACAACCCTTTCATCGTATGTATGGGACCCGAAAGAAAAGAACGTCACCCCCACCATGAAATGGTCGCTAATAACTGACGCGCAGCCCTTTTCAGACAAATCGAAAAAGTGCAATCTTTGTTTGCGGGAAAAGTTCGAGATCCTTAATTACGCTAACAAAGAGGAACTGTTGAACAAGCGTAGCGAACTCATCACAAAATGTAGACACTGAAATAAATTCTTGTTAGCTTTAGTTAGTTAGTTAATTTTTGAATTTTGATTATTTGTGTATATATATATATAAATATATATGCAATGCTCACTGTGCATGCGTAGTTTGAGCACTCTGACAGGATCCCACAATAACTCTTTAAGCTGTGTTTGCTCCGGCAACATGGCCAGAGAATTAAGTCTCAGAAGCTCTGTGCTGCACTGATGAGCCCACAAAGGGCGAAACGGTACTGTCTGCAGATTGAGTATATATATATATACACAAATAATCAAAATTCAAAAATTACATAAATGATTTTTTAGATTCTCTAGCCTTGATACAAATCGATGAAGCTAAATTTTCAAATTGATTTTTAATGATTTTATTTTCTTATTGTTTTGCTGTTTTTTTCTTGAAAATCAACATGCATGTCACAGCAACCGGCTTGCGGATTGCTTATCAAATTCACTCTTGGGCGTACAGGGTCTTCCACGTATGCCACCACTGTTATGCTCGGGTGGGGTCTGAGACAATCAGCAGAATGTCCTTGTGGTGATCCGATTCTATTTGTTCGATCTCATTCAACATCACTTAGTCGAAGAGTCTCCGACGAAAATCTTATGGAGTCAAATGAAAATGCAAAACGATATCTCGCGAAACGCTATAATGATGATAATCACTGTTAAACACTGGAACCATTTTTGCCTTTCACAGATGTCCTTCTAAGAAAGATACAAACAGAGAGAACAAAATGAAGCAAAAAAAGCATACAATTTTGTATAAGAAACAAGATATACAAATAGCTCCTTGAATCCCCTTCACCCGGAGGGCATTTGCCTTGTCCGAAAATCAGTTCCTGAGCATGCCAAGACCACAGATCTTGTAGGCAAGGGACTGGAACCCAAGGGTCCATCAGGAAGGCCCAAGAGCCCTACACATGGTCTGGGAGGAATACAACGACATAATTTTTCTTCAGAGGCAAGGCTGGTAGTGCAAAGGCTATCCTTTCTTATTTGGTCTTTTTTTCCTTCGTACTTTTTAGATTCTTTCATTCATTGCTTTATTCCTTCTTCCAATTCTATCTCCAGAAATGATATGTATAATATATGATACTTGTGGGGTTCAATATTTTGAATTCAAGATAATATTTAAACACTTTTTGCATTAAGACATGTTTTGACGTGTTGGGGCGTGTTCCAGCATCGTTTTAGCACAATGTGATTTCTTTTGATTTTAGATAACTGAGCTTGTGTGAAGGTATTTCAATATTTCAATAAAGGTATTTCCGTATCATTGAAGAAGTCAAAAATTTATAAATAACGATACCTCAAAATATAATATTGTGAAAAAAAGTTCCTCTAAACAACAAGAACGTACTGATGTGGGGACACTCCAAAGGTTTCTTTGAGGAATAAGGCTGAAGGCGATGGATAAGTGCCTCCTATTCCATATTTGGAGGTATCGAGAACACCTCACAAGTGGTAAAGACCTTCTGAAGTCTATGAAAATCCTTGATACCCAATTACCAGAAAGTAGTCCCTAGAAGCTACAAATTCAACTTAAACCTTTAGTTGGTTGAGTAATTTGATTGTAAAAAATGAAAATGAAAATTCCTTAGGACATGCTTTCTTATTTTCTTATGTTTTTTTACTGTGACTCGACCATTATTTAATCAACGTTTTGCTGTTTTTGTTAGGGCTCTGTTGAAAAAAAAGTTTCTTCGTGAGGAAAAATTTTGCTTTGGGGAAAAGGGAAATCTCAAAAAAATCATCAAAATAATTTTTAGAAGAATTTTTATGTTAAAAATAAATGACATACTTGAACTAAATTTGATGTTGTTTAAAACAGTGAGATGTTTTAATTTTATCAAAATGGAATTTGATTTCAATTTTTTAAAACTGAACAAAAAGAAAGCTGAAAAACTGATAACGGATTTCCTCGTACTTTCACTTTTGATAAGAACTGATGAAATGGTGTTCTGGCTTCTTTTGGTGTGTGCATATGTATGTGTATATATATATATATATATATATATATATATATACTCAAGCTACATACAGTACTGTTTCGCCCTTTGTGGGTTCATCAGTGCAGCACAGAGTTTCTGAGACATAACTCTCAGGCCATGTTGCCGGAGCAAGCACAGCTTCAGAAGTTATTGTGGGATCCTGTCAGAGTGCTCAAACTGCGCATGCGCAGTGAGCTATATATATATATATATATATATATATATATATCCATCTATCCCTCTATCTATCTATCTATCTATCTCTATCTATCCATCTATCTATCTATCTCTATCTATCTATCTATATCTATCTATCTATCTATCTATCTATCTCTATCTATCTATCTCTCTATCCATCTATCTATGTATGTATGTTTGTATGTATATATATTTGTGTAATTTTGTGTATTCGTATCAAAAAGTGCTCAATACACATACCAGAGCAAAATACATTAAGGTAAAACACGAAAAATGAGAACTATGATTGCAACTAATAGTTTCACGATATTTCGATATTTCGATCATCAAGCCTGATGATCGAAATATGTATGTATATATGTATATATGTATCTATGTATGTATTTATGTATATATGTATCTATGTATTTGTATGTATGCATGTATATGTATGTATCTATATATGTATCTATGTATGTACGTAAATAAGTACACAAACAATCAAAAATAATAGTTCTTCTGTTACCATTTACAGTGCTCGATGGAAATCCAGAGCGAATATGCAAGGCAAGAGAGAAAACTCAAAACTTGTGTATAGAACTTAAAGATTCGTTTCTTACATTCATCAGCTATACTGGAACTCATATTGAAGTCATATTGGAATCACACATTACTAACACTTTCATTTTGTTTAAAGGTTTTCTGAATGTCTTTCTCTTTGTCTCTCCTCTTTTTCTGCCTCTGTTTTTCTCTCCATGTGTACTTCTCTTTCTCTTTTTTTCTTTCTTTTCCATTTTCTCCCCTAGATATTGGTGAGAAATCCAGTCTTGTCTTCAGAATGTAGTTCTCGTTGTTGGTATACATCAGAAATGAGGTGACGTGACACAGATTTTATATAAAGTGCTTGATAGGGAGTTAAAAAACTGTGATAAAGAGCTTAAAAGCTGTCTTTACACAATTTTCCTGACTGCATCTTTTATCAAAGCAACAGTACTATATCTTTTACGTTTTGTTATAAGGGCTGGACTTCTTATCTATCACGTTTTTGACGTCTTTCAATAAAAGCCACGACGTGAGTTAAACACGTAGTCTGTCTCTCTTTTAATAATTGAGAAATGCAATGCTGTCTTCTCTTCTTTTCCTGTCAAAGAACAGTGTTAGTTTTTTGTCTGTTTTACTAGAACTCAGACCTCCTAAACACCATTGAATTCTCAACTGTTATGTTAAACCAGTATTACTTTACGTAAACGTACAATGGAAGACTCGCACCTGTTCCACCATCCTGCAACTTCACCCCTTGTCAACGTCCGCCTCAAAAGCAGAATGCCTCTATCCACACGAATGAACACTCTGTCAAGCCAAAACAACGAAAACTTGTCTCCAGACACATGGATGATGTCTACTTGGAAGAACCGCTGGAACAACTCCGACTACATGCTTCGCACTTACATGCCAATACCCTCGAACAAACCTACGGGCCACGATCTAAACAGACGTCCCTGGGTCCTTCTCAACCGAATTAGATCTGGCTATGGACAGCATGCAAGCTACATGCATAAGATTGGCTTTGCTAATAGTCCGAACTGCACATGCGGTGACGTGCAAACACCTCAACACGTTCTGAATTGCCGCACGATTGCCATCAGAGGTGATATCAGAACAGTTGACGACGAATTCAGAACTTGGCTAGATCATAACAAGCTGCTAGATATATGATTGTATTTTGTCGTTATCAGTTCATACGAATATATATATATATATATATATATATATATATATATATATATATATATATATATATAGTATCACTTTATAATTCAGGGACCTGGGGTTTAACAAAAAGAGATATCGAAGGACTAGATAGCTTTCATAGAAAACAGCTGAGACAAGTATTAAATGAAAAATACCCAAATATTCTCAGGAATGAAGACTTACCGTAATTTCTCTAATTTAGTACGGCCTAAAAAATAATTATTTCGGGCATGTCGCACTAATAATTAGAAGGAATAAATTACTATCTTCAGACCACTTCTAGCCCGCACTAATATTTAGAGGAAAATTTAATCCTTCCCGCACTAAGTTAGACGTAAAAAAGAAAAATGACAAATTTCTTTTTGGTAATCATTTTTTTATTTCATTTTATTTATTTATTCTTTGTGTTTTTCGTTTTTTGGACTCTTTTCTTTTCTTCTTCGATTTCTCTTCTCTGCTTTTCAAATGTTTCTATCTCAGGTAATACCTTTTCTTTCATTTGACAAAACAATTTCTCATTCGAAGATTTGAAGTAAAACTGAGCTGGTATCTGCAACCCTACACACACACTTTTTTGAGGTCAGCAGAATATCTTCTTGGCCAATTAACTTTTTCTTACTTTTTCTTCTTTTTCTTCTCACTTTTTCTTCTTCTTTTTCTTCTCACTTTTTCTTCTTTTTCTTCACCTTACTGCAATAAGATTTTTTATGAATGTAAGGGGTTTTTTTTGGAGGGTATGTGTGTGTGCTGAATTGTAGAACTCTTTGGCTTCTGAGCACTTCCCTTCATCAAATGACTAAGATGTCTTTAAATTTAAGCTCAACTCTGATCACTTGACCTAAACGTCTCTTTCATACTCAATATTCCCTCCGCTACTCAGCAAATTTGATTTCGCCTTAACCCAAAATTCAAAGCTTACAAGCAACCCCTCAATTTATCAGTAAAAAAATATTGCATTTTTTAAGATCTCATCTGAAATGTGGTTTTCGTTTGAAAATCGTGCAGCACTTTCCCATCCTTCATACCCATACCTCAAAGGGCTTCAGCATTTCTCATAGCCTCGTTTTCTGCTCCCTTAATATACTATTTCTCTCAGCGAGATATTTGCAGGTCATGTATATACAACTTGCAGTTGTCTCTTTTATAAGTAAACAAGTGTAATATAAAAACTAGTGTATTTCACACAGGTGTTACTTACGTCTTTGCTTATATCTGAATACTGCGTTTTACAAAGCCAATATCCCACCTCTTCATCAATTTTGAAGTCAATTTTGTAGTGCTTTCAACACCCTGAAGCAACGAACGCAATACCGAAAACGGAAGTTATGTCAGCAAAACAATTGGCTATATGAAGTTCAGTAGCAGGTATTAATGCTTTTTGCTCACCTTTCGCCGCTTTTGACCTCACGGGTAGCGGCATATTGCCTTGTTCCAACATCCACCAGTCTGTTTCCTCTGGGTCTGTTCAATGTTTCTTTCCTTATCAACATAAGCGACTTAAAATCTTTCAAGGATAGAGTCATTCTGTTGATGTTTTCCCCTTTTTTAAAACCTTTCTCAAAACTCTCCTGATTACCCGATTTTCTTCTGAATGCGACAAGTTTCTAAAATTTTAATCATATTTTTCTAACTTCAGAAGTTTACCTTTCGTTTTATTGTTTCACCGTGTCTTCATTTTTGAGGTGATGTCTAAGTCTGGTACTAGTAGTAGTTTCCTGTGCTTTCAAACCTCCACCCCTGATCTCAAGCACACTCCAATATGGTACAGACGTCATCCTCCAACGCGGTTGATGGGTACCGCAGCATTAGATGGTTAATGGTTTGTGTCTCCAGCCCACACTTGAGACAGACAGGAAAAGGGCACAGGTCCCATCTATGCGGGGTAGCGGCCGTCTGACCACGATCACGACCCACAATGACCGGCATTGCCACGCTGTAGTCGTGTGGGAGCTTGCCTGTCTCCTCTGGTCGAGGAGATCAGATTAAAACCAATCCCAACTTGGTGGGTTGACCAGAATATTGCTCCCAGCCACACACCGCAAAACGTAGGATCTCTAAGGC
The DNA here is from genome assembly GCA_003991215.1 of Morbakka virulenta. Lineage (NCBI taxonomy): Eukaryota > Metazoa > Cnidaria > Cubozoa > Carybdeida > Carukiidae > Morbakka > Morbakka virulenta. Next base: position 309,053 of record RDPX01000522.1, on the reverse strand, counting down.
TGATCTTCAAACGAAATCTCAGCATCCTCATTTCACTTGATTTAATTTAAGATAAATTCTTCATAAGCACTCATAATATCAATTCCTTGAATAACCCCCTGTACTACATCAGCCCTGCCCTCCCTCTTTTAAGTCCCCTTCAAATTGGTTCTTTTTAGGGAACTTTTAACGTCACAGGCTTTTTAAAAGGCAGGGTGTGTCTTAATTACTACTGATAGACCCCCGGATGATTGGGGAAAGTTAATAAACCTTCTCCTTACCCAGTTAATTAGAGCCCTGGGTAAAACCATATATAATGTTATAAGCGCCATGGATAAATTTGAATGTTTATGGTATTAATTTTAAAATTTTATATTCTCATAGTATCCACATACAGTTCGACTTTCTACATTTCCATTTTTTTCCTTTTCCAGTTCGAGCACCTTTCTTGCGTTTAAAAGTGTCATTAAAATTGGTCCTGACTTCAGTGTAGATTGTGACTGTTAACCTAACTTGATCGCTGTATCTTCAATAATCACTTCTTGGTCAAAATAAATATAATCTCAGTCTGTGCTTTGGTTTTCCCATTTTTCTCTTGGCTCTCAAGTTCCATTTCTATCACCTTCGTTTAATATTCTCCTTTTTCGGGGAGTGAATATGTGCTCATATCATTCTGGTCTTCCTTACTTTTCTGGGCATTCTATAGATATTGCACAAAGCTTTGACTCTTCAATTGTGTCCTTATTTCTGTTATGATCTTTCAGACTAATTCCTATTACATATTTTAAGATTCGTATCTCCGAGATGCTGATTGTATGTGCCAGAAATTCTAGGAAATAGCAAGTCTCATTTCTGCACAGGAGAGCTTTCTCCGTAACGGCTTCATTTGACCCTTTATAGAAGTGTTGTGATGGTTTTATTATCGATGATTTAGAAGCATGATTTAGAATCTTCAATTGGGGTGTGAAAAGGGGTCTCTCGGTAACAAATTTTATCTGTTAATTCATACTACATGTTTCATACATTTTCTTAACGTCACCTCTTTTTGGTGATACCCCCTCCCTATATGGATGTTTGCCCTCTATTTAGGGTCCTGATTGTAAGATACTAAAACTAAAAATATTACCAAATATTACCTCGCCTAAATTTCACTTATAACAAATATTATTGGTTTAAAAATTATTATTTTGTGAAGTCGAGAGACTAACAATTCAGTGACTATTTTTGTGAATTTCACACATCATCAGACCAATCTGAAACTTATAAAGATTACAACTCAGTTATATGACTGCAATAAGAGAAAAAACATGACATAAGTTTAAAATCAAGAATTATTATTATTATTTTTATTATTATTATTATTATTGAGAATAGTAACAAAGTAATAATAATAATAATAATAATAATAATATTAATAATAATATAATTAGCGACAAAAAGCAAAAGATATGCCTCCTAATAGATGTAACTCTCGCAGCAGATAAGAATATATCTATTGAAGCATTTGAGAAACTGTCCAAACACCAAGGTCTGGAAATTGTGATAGCTAAAATATTGCAGGTTAGAACAAGAACAATACCAGTTGTAGAAGGAGCTTTTGATCTGATCAAAAAGGAAGTACAAGCTTTTAAATTCTAATACCACGTCAACGCAATACCTAAGAAATGCAAAAAATAAGTCTTACAACAATTGCCCATATTTACCATATTTTTCAAAGTTAATGTTTGTAGTTTTTGTTAATATGTGATGTGAATTTCTCATACATGTAGGCATAGAATTAACAAAAGAAAGTGAAAGAAAGAAAGAAAGAAAGAAAGAAAGAAAGAAAAGTTATCATGGCATCATTGCTCACCTTAGATCTCTAGTTTATGTCTTGGTCAGTAATATCTAGAAAACAGATACCGAAAGAAATCAACTTTTAATAATAATAATAATAATAATAATAATAATAATAATAATAATAATAATAATAATAATAACAATAATAACAATTATGGGACATCCCGATAAAGGTGGTTCCGATCATCATAGGAGCTCCTGGTACCCCACCAAAAAATTTTAAAAAGTGGTTAGGAGAACTTGGGTTGAAAACAAAAATAGTCGAACTGCAGAAAACTACGTTACTTCAGTCTGCAAGGGTACTTCGAAAAGTGCTTGAGGTTTGAGGAGTCTTGCTGACACCATGCCTCAAGAAACTCCACTAGCGATTTAAGATCATAACTTAGTGTGCGACACCAATATAATAATAATAATAATAATAATAATAATAATAATAATAATAATAACAATAATAACAATTATGGGACATCCCGATAAAGGTGGTTCCGATCATCATAGGAGCTCCTGGTACCCCACCAAAAAATTTTAAAAAGTGGTTAGGAGAACTTGGGTTGAAAACAAAAATAGTCGAACTGCAGAAAACTACGTTACTTCAGTCTGCAAGGGTACTTCGAAAAGTGCTTGAGGTTTGAGGAGTCTTGCTGACACCATGCCTCAAGAAACTCCACTAGCGATTTAAGATCATAACTTAGTGTGCGACACCAATATAATAATAACAATAATAATAATAATAATAACAACAACAATAATAATAATAATAATAATAATAATAGTAATATTATTATCGAGTGGCTACAAACCATCTAGTGATGGATGGGTGAAAAGCCCACATTCAGCTCCCAGCAACAAGCCAGGAAAGTTGAATGCAGGCACATGTACTATAGCCACAAGAGTGAGATAAAATATAAAACCAAATCAAAATAGCAACATCACTTCAACTTTGCAAGTGGCGCCTCACAATCAACGAGGAAAGGCACATTGCTCAAGGATGTGTTGTTTTATGACAAAAACTAATTACTACAGCACTCCCTACTCCTATCCTGATAGCTGACAATACAAAATACATGGGAAGATATCTCAGTAACAGTACTAAGTCTGGTATTGCAGCATTGAATGCGGACTGGATATTTGTTATTGCCCTGTTTGGTGACAAAAACAACAACACATATGCACAGAGACATGTTGTTATGTATGCCACAGGGCAAACTATTATTTATTTATTGCTATCCATTTTTTCATCCACTATTACTATTACTGTTTCTACTTTTATTATTGATATTATTAATAGTAATAATAATGATAATGATACTTCTGTGAAATTTTAAAAAATACAGACCGACATTCGACTTGAACATAATAAACCAGATATCACGGTCCTCTTGAAAGATACCCGGGAATGTCTAATTATTGATGTTGCTTGTCCAGGTGACTACAGAGTGATACAAAAAGAATGCAAAAAGATCCCAAGCTACTCTGGCCTGAAAATTGAAATCCAACGAATGTGGAATTCTAAAGCAGCTGTCATCCCAATAATAATTGCAGCTCTGGGAAGTATTCCACCCAGATTGAAAGGATTTCTAGAGCAACTGAAAATAGAGCATGATATTGGTACTCTCCAAAAGTCTGCCTTACTGGGAACTGCACACATTTTGTGAAACGTTCTCAGTATCTAAATTACATTCAGTGTCTCAAGTCCAATGAGACGGATCTGATGCTGAGGATGACAATACCTGAAGTTAACACCATCATCATAATAATAACAGAAATAAAAATAGTAAGAATAATAATAGTAATAATAGTAAGAATAATAGTAAGAATAATAATGATAATGATAATAACAATATTAAAAAAAGAAAAAAGAAAGAGATAGATTACTATCACTGAGAATTGTTGACAAAGAAAAGCTCTATGGAACCATGTAATTAGGAAGATCAAGCTGACCAATATTACTGAGACTAATGATCTGATATATTGTCAGGCCGCCATGATGGGCAGGCATCCTTGAAGTTAATAGGATAAATATATAAAGTAAAGAGCTATGGAAAATAAGTAGACATTAAGCGGAAGATAAAGAGTTGAACAAAGATGTAAGTCGAATGAATGGTTTAATTGACAGCAAAGCAGATTGTAGTTCAGATGTTTTGCAAAGAAAGTACAAATGAGACGGTGAGAGAAAAATCAAAAGCGGAAATATTGCAATATACAAGTAGAGAGACAATACCTACAGAACAGATATATCAAGAACAATGAATGCGTATTTTTTTGACATATGAACAGCGTAGAAGAACAAGGTGAAAGTGAAGTGCCATACGCAAATGAAGCAAGGTTTTTCTGGATAGAAATGTGGAGCACAGCAGCCGAACATCACAAAGGTGCATAGTGGTTAGAAGGATTTAAAAGGAGATTTGATACAGGAGCATGAAAAACAGACGTGAAACATTACAGAAGACAAAATTAATGAGATCGTTAAAGAAGTACAAAACTGAAAGACGCCTAGACCAGGTAATGCACAAGGGTTTGAGAAAAAATAAATTTTCACAGGTGCATAAAGATTTAAAGACGTACTCTATTTGAATGCTTTGAAAGAACAGACACCAGCACAGATGATAGAAAGAGAGTTGAAGAAAGCAGTTATAAAATCGCTAAGTGAAAGCAAAGAAAACAAGTATCTGGGTCTAAAACAAGCCTATAAAGTGCAAGTAAAAACGATGAAAGGGGAAGTCACCGTTGAATATAAGAGATGGGTAAGGAAAGATCCTGTGAGGCTTGTCTCTTTACACCCTACGCGGGTGGTGGATGCGGGGACCCTCATTCAAACTTGTTTGTTTGGTACTCGGGAATAATAAAATAATAACCGAGGGTGAACCAAAACAGACCGGGAGCAGTAGCAGCCTTGATACCGAGGACATCTTCCTCGATATTAGGCGTAATGTGCTGAGTCTATTTCCGAACTGGTGAATACATATACCGACATTTGCTAATTCTAACCCTGCCGCCGGAAAAAGGTGAAGATAGAGGAGTAGGTCCATCGGATGTCCACCAGGGCGGAGGAGCACTTCATGTGCCAACGGCCTTGTGGTAGCTTAACAGAAGCTAGTACCAAGTCATACTAGGGAATTATTCTGTACTGCTAATCATCTGTACCCAGCACGAGATAAGTTCTCGGCTATTCAAAAGTTAGACTGGAGTCAGGAAGCGGCAGAGTTGGTGGAGGAGTCTCTGTTTTAGATCCACGGCAACGATGGCACAACGTGCAATCGCATCACGGAATGCTTAGGTCACGGTAATTTAACTATTATTAGAAACCATCCGTCAGTGAAATGCAATGGCAAACCATCAATGTATCCTTGCCAAGAACAATCATGCAAATGCACAGATCATTATCTTTCGAAAACAACGTGAATGGGGTTGATGACAATGAGGTCATTAACTCCTCGCTCGGTCGAGATGTCCATGTTCGACAGGTAGGGCCTGACCGTCAACCTGTTACTGTCAGAAGAAACACTTCACTACGAATCGCTACTTGCAGTGTACGTACTTTATATCAAGCAGGCAAATGTGATATTAGAAATGGGAAGAATGAATGTAAATTTGCTTGTTGTATGTATAACAAGATGGTCAGGTACAGGATGGTTTTAAACAGATGAACATACAATATATTTTTCTGGAGGAGACAAACACGAAAAAGGAGTGGGAATGATTCTAACCAAGCAAGTGAGTAGATGTGTTTTAGGACATTGGACTCTCTCGGAAAGAGTTCTACTCGCCAAACGCAAGGGGAAACCTTTCAACTTGTTAGTGATACAAGTTTATGCACCAAATGCCGACAGCAGTGATGAAGACATCGACAAATTCTACGAACAACTCGATGAAGCTATGAACCAATGTAAATTTCAGGATGTTATCATGGTGATGGGAGATTTGAATGCAAAGGTTGGAAATGAAAGAGTTGGAAATATAGTAGAAAAACACGGTCTGTGAACCGAAAAGGAAAGAGGAGAGAGATGGATTGAATGGTGTAGTGCAAATGATCAGACATATATGAACACATGGTTTAAAAATCATAACCGACGCTTGTGGACATGGAAGGACCCTGGAGATAGATATAAGAATCAAATAGATTACATAACTATAAACAGCCGTTTCAGAAATGCTGTCCACCAAGCGAAGGCTTACCCAGGAGCAGACTGTGGCAGTGACCATAATCCAGTTGTATCAACAGTAAACCTAAAGCTGAAGAGATTACAACGTCCAACTCCTGAAGCAAAATTTCAATGAAATCTTTTACCTGAAAGGCGTGAGTTTAGAATCAGATATGCAGTTGCTGCAAAGAACCGATTTGAAATACCAGAAAGAAAGAGGTGGGAGGTACTTAAAGAAGCAATAGTTGCAACAGGCAAAGAACGAATTTAACCAACAGCAAGAATTCAAAAACAAACGTGGATGAAACCGGTAATTTTGCAAAAAATGAGGAGACAAGTATGTTTTGATAGATATTCGGTTCAATACAAAGCCTCACGTACGTACGATTGGATAAAAAAGATTAGTCAAAGACAGCCTTTCGCAAAATGTGGTCAGTTCCCAGTGAGGCAGACTTTTGGAGAGTACCAATATCATGCTCTATTTTCAGTTGCTCTAGAAATCCTTTCAATCTGGGTGGAATACTTCCCAGAGCTGCAATTATGATTGGGATGACAGTTGCTTTAATATTCCACATACGTTGGATTTCCATTTTCAGGCCAGAGTAGCTTGGGATCTTTTTGCATTCTTTTTGTATCACTCTGTAGTCATCTGGACAAGCAACATCGATAATCAGACATTCCCCCCTATCTTTCAAGAGGACCGTGATATCTGGTTTATTATGTTCAAGTTTGTTTCAGCTTGATGTATTACTGAGTCTCCGGACCCTGAAAGAGAGAGTGAGCTTAAGACGAGGAACAAAAAGGCAGAGGAAAAACAAATGGAGGGAGAAAAAGATGCATGAACAGTTCATTAAACAAACAGATAATTATCAATGGTTGTGGTTAGAAAAGGGAGCCGTGAAGACAGTAGCCCTGAACCTCATTGTAGCTGCACAAGGACAAGCAGACCAAACTTTGTGAAAGTGAAAATTGATAAGACGCAAGAAGATAGTAATTGTATAGTGTGTGGTAAAAGAGATGAGAGGATTCATCACCTCTTAAGAAGACGGAGTAAAATAACACGGAAGGAGTGTAGAGATATAACTGGGTAGGAAAAACGTGGGAGATGTGCAGAAAAGATCTTGAAATGAAAAGAGAAATGTTATGAACATAAGCTGCAAGCTGTATGGGAAAACGAATATTATAAAATATCATGGGTCTTTTGAATGCAAACGGACCAAATAATCGAAGAATCAGGGAAAAAGAAACGAAAAAGATGAAAATGGTCTTGTGGGATTGAGAACATCAAACGAGGACGCACTGGACAGCTCGAAAACCAGACATAACTTTGGAGGACGAGTTAAAAAAAAGAAACATATATTATGGATATGGCTTGCCCTGAAGGACGAAAAAAAAAGAGGCAAAAAGAAACGAAAATGTTATGAAATATCAAAAACTATGCTTTGAACTAAAACAGAAAAGGCAAGGGTTCAAGTTGAAAGTTATACCAATAGTGATTGGATGTTGTGGACGTAGAATGAAGGAATTATAAAATGCAAAAAATGAACTATAAGTTGCAAAGGTTGTAGATAAACGCCATTGAAATGCAGAAGACAGTGCTATTGGAAAGGGAAACAATTATTAGAAAAGTATTGTCTGGAGTAACTGGATGAATGATATTTAAATTAGCAACCAAAATTTGTTAGCTACAGAAGCTCGCCATGGATATATATCCACTAATTATTGTAATATGTGTGTGTTTTGTACATATGTTGTTACAAATGTACATAATAATAATAATAGTAATAATATTGGTATAATAGTAATAATATTGGTATAATAGTAATAATATTGGTATATTAATAATAATATTGGTATAATAGTAATAATATTGGTATAATAATAATATTGGTATAATAGTAATAATATTGGTATATTAATAATAATATTGGTATAATAGTAATAATATTGGTATAATTATAATAATATTGGTAGAGTAGTAATAATATTGCTATAATAATAATAATAATAATAATAATAATAGTCTTGTGCGATGAGAATTTAATGAACTGGCTGAAGGAAACTGAAATATGATACAGTGCAGAAATTCTGCAGGAGGCTTGTCTGTTAGACACTGTAAATATACCAAGAAAAGTACTGAAAATCCAAAACCAAAGGGCTTGGCTTGCTATCCGCCTGTTAACAGAGAGAACAGTAAACAACATTAATAATGTTGTAATAATTACAGTTATGATAAAACGTCTATTAATATTACTACTACTGTGACTACTACCATTACGACCAGCAACACATTACCATC
>RDPX01000522.1:290794-298294 GCA_003991215.1 Morbakka virulenta | reverse complement strand
AATATAATATAATATAATATAATATAATATAATATAATATAATATAATATAATATAATATAATATAATATAATATAATATACAACAGTGTAAGGGTTGTTTCAGTAGCCCACAGGTAGGTTTCGATAATGCACAATATAAAGTTGTTATTTAAGTTCAAAGTTTAGGTTCAAAACAGAAACATATTGGATAATGAGTTGGATGATGATGGAATTCGTCAGATAAGAGAACAACTGCAGCAAACTGCAGTTAATGGAAAAGTGGAAAGCAAGACTGGAGAGATGGAGTAAACTGGTAAAGCTAACAAGTTGGTCGACATTTAGTGCAAGTTCCTGCAAGGAAACAACTTTTCGCCAATTGGTTTTTGCATCTCAGAAATACCAGCTTGTTCACGGCTACAGTATGGGTCCGCCTGAAAGTAGAGGTAATCAAACAAATAGCCTGTTTGTAGATGACCTAAAGCAGTATAAAGAAAATCACGAAATTCTTTAAGACGTGAACGACACCATAGTGCAAGCCAGTCTTGACACTGGAGCATGCTACGGAGTAGCAAACTCTGCAGAAATTGAATTCAAACAAGGCAAAATGGTGCGAGGTGAAGGATTGCAGGTGCTGGTAGAGCGAATAAATTCATTGGATCAAGAAAAGAACTAAATATATAAGTTCCTTGGAATAGAGCAAGCAGATGGGATGGGATCCACGAAAGTGTTTGAGCGTATTAAAGGTGAAGTCACAAAGACAGTCAGTATTCTAATAAGCACCAAATTGAATGATGTCAGTCTGGTGCAGGCAATTAATGTGAAATAATGAAATGTAATTCCAGTGGCAACGTACTTAATGAATGTGTGCAAGTTCAATAATTGAGAGCTTAAGGAACTAGATGAAATCATATATTGGGCAACCATGCAAGTGACAAATGAAAGTGACAAGAAAAGAGACTCAAAGTTGCCTGTCATATGGCTTGTTCGACAGATAACTGGATTAAAGCTTCATGGAGGAGAGAAATGTTGAAGGAGGAGAACGCAGTTGTACACTGTAGCAAAAAAGACAATGAAGGGTAGAGTTAGAATGCATTTTCAGGAAGAGAAAATATCGATTGAAGGGAAAGTATTTAAAAGGAGATGGAAGCCAGCCTGGAAGAAGTTGAAAAGCAAGTTGAAGAAGGTTGTTAAAGCTAAAAGAATCGAGAACTATGAAGCAAAAGAACAGCAAAGCAGAGTTTATTAAGACCAAGAACAGGAATGTCATTTGTGGTTATCCCAACACCTCAGTCCGAGAAAGACAGCGGCTATAATGACGTTGCAGGAGTAGATGGTTGAGACTAGAAGAGGATGGAAGATGAATGTAGAGAATGTTTCAAACATAGTGAAACAGAAGCTGGATGTGAGAACCTAGCTTATAGTAAATACTTATCGAGACGCAACTAAGAGCTATTGATTCTAGCGGTGGCATGGGCAAGAGAGTACAAATTAGCTGGAAAAGAAGTTGTTTGGTATAAACAGAGACGGGGTACAGAAACTACTTTTGGAAATGACAGGGGAAAGCTGGTGTGGAAATTTGAGTTCCACCTGCGCAAGACGATGTCCTCGTGACAACCGGATTTGTTCCCTGAATTGGTGGAAGAGAGAAAAATATTGATTTGCGATTTGGCATACAAGCAGCAACGGAAAATTGATGCGAAGAGAATTGAAAAATTAACCAAATACAGACAATTGGCGTTCAAAACAAGAGAGAGGCGTCTTGATTACAATATTACTATTATCACTGTAATAATCGATGGATTGAAAGGTGGAATGAAGGAGTTGGAGGTTGTTCTCAAAAGGATATTTGAAATCATAAAGTTATGAACCAAATTGCAAGCGAAATGCAAAGCACGGTGTTAATGGAAAGCAAGAATATATAGCATAATTACTCATTTCTGATTTTATACAAGGCCAGGAAAATGACTAATTTATCTATTTTGGGACTTTTTTAGTTTGATACTTAAATTCTATCTGGTTAATATAATGTATTTAATTAGTTAGTGAAAATAATAATAATAATAATAATAATAATAATAAAACAACAATGAATTCGGTCAAAATGGTGAAAGTTCGGAAAACGAAAGTGAAAACGAAAATAACGAAGAAGAAGAGACTATGATTTTGAGAATGAGATTTGAAGATGTACTAGCTACACTGACAACGACAACGAAAGAGAGTATTGCAAACAGAGAAAGACTAGTAAAGTTGAAAAAAGGGCTTCCAAAAAAGGAAATTGACACTGCAAACAAGGTGTTAGAAAAGCATCTCACTAACAATGTTGAAATCTGTAAAGTGGTAGATGCAGTCAACGCGATGGCAAGGACATTGGAAGAGAGATGCGGAATAAAAAGAAACGGAAAGATAAAAAAAGAAAAAAGTTATCCGAACCAGAAAAACATAAGGATAAGAAAAAGCGAGGAAAAGATAAAATCATTGAGGCAGATTTTAGCGTGGACATATAATGAAATACACAGGAGGAAGACTAAAAGGAAATCAACCAGAAAGGAAAAGAAAATACTGCAGAGAAAGATCTGAACTACAACTTGGAAAACAAGACGAATTAATAGTATTGAAAGAAAGTATGCTGGACCAATTAAGATACCGACGCACAAAGCTAAAACATGTTAAGAATAGAGATGCAAAGATATGAAACAACAGAATGTTTCAAGAAGATCAAGGCATGTTTTACAGAAAGACACAAGAGAGAAAACAAACAAAAGGCAAGGTACCTGAAATGGAGAAGTTTGAAGAATTTTGGGCTGGTATATGGGAGGATGAAACTCCAACCCCATACAGGAAATGGATGAAAACAATAGCAAATAAAATAAGAGAAAAGGTCACGGATGTACAAGCCTTAGTAATTGATGAGAAGAAGCTTTTTGAGGTGGTCAGAAAAAGAAAGAATTGGTCTGCTCTTGGAATTGACGGCATTTAAAATTTCTGGTGGAAAAAGCTTAAAGGTGCAAGGCAATCCATGGTAAGATGTTTTAACCAATGGATTGAACAGCCTGATGACATACCTACATGGATAACACAGGGAAGGACAGTACTGCTACCGAAGTTGGAAGATTTGAGTAACGAGAGAAATTATAGACCCATTACATGTCTTATCACTTGTTACAAAGTATTCACTGGCATGGTAGGAAACTACATGAAGGAACATGCAGATAGGAATAACATCTGGGACAGGAGTCAGCTTGGAACATGTTCAGGAGTCTTAGGAACAGTTGATCAATTGATCATAGATAATGCCATTATGGATGAAGTGAGAGGTTACCAACGAAATGTAGCAGTGGCATTTTATGACTATCAAAAGGCGTACGACATGGTCAGACATGACTGGATTATCAGAGTGTACAGATGGATGAAAGTGCCAGAAAAAATTATCAGTGTCATCAGTAAACTAATGGAAGGATGGAAAACTAAATTAGAAGTTACAGAGAATGGGAAAACCATCACCAGCCGTATGATAAATTTTAAGAAGGGGTTTTTGCAAGGTGACAGTTTCTCGCCAATTGGATTTTGTCTGACAGAAGTTCCAGTGGCAATGCTGATTGAGGAAACTGATGGCTACAAAATGGGAAACAAAGATGGCGAAAGAGTAAAAAGAACACATAGTCTTTTTATTGATGATTTGAAGATTTACCAAGAAAGCCACCAAAAACTCGAGATTGTCAACGAGATGATAGTAAAAGCGAGTATGGACACTGGAGCTTGCTATGGAGTAAACAAATGTGCGGAAATAGTCTTCAAAAAAGGGAAAATGGTTAAAGGAGATGGGTTGACAGTGTTGGAAGAAAAGATGGACGCGTTTGACCCAGACAAAAACGAAATTTACAAATTCCTGGGGTGTGAACAAGCGGATAAAATCGATGTAAAAAGAGTAATGGAGAGAGTGAAGAAAGAAATCCGAAAGAGGATGGACCACCTAGTAGGACTTAACCTAAATGATCAAAACTTGATGAAAGCTATAAATTGCCGTGTAATACCAGTGGCAAGGTACGTGATGAATGTAGTTCATCTTGGAAAAGGAGAATTAGACGAACTAGATAAAATTGTGAAAAGTATTCTACGGAGAGAAGGTTTCCATGGAAGACAAACAAGTGATGAGAGATTATACGCAAAAAGGTGCGATGGTGGAAGAGGGCTTAAAAGTTTCAAAGACGTGTATGATGAGACCAAAACAAGAGTAGCATGTTATATGGCAACATCGACTAACAAATGGATCAGGGTAGCGTGGAAACATGAAATGAATAAAGAGCATTCCTTATTAAAGAGAGATGCGGAAGCAGCAGTGAAAAGGGTGGCTGTAGATGTAACATTTGATGAAGGACATGTAACAATTTGTAAAGAGAGATTTGATGATTGGAAAGAGGCGTGGAAAAAGCTGAAGAAGCAGTTACATTCAGGACAAAAAGGAAACCGCGAAATAAGGTTAGCAGAGAAACCACTGCAGAGCGAGATCACATTGAGATACGAGAAGGAAGATTACGTATGGTTAAAGTGCAATACAGATCCAAGAAAAACGGCATCAATATTCACTTTACAGGAGCAGATGGTGGAATCAAGAGCGTGGAAGAAGTTAAGAGGACTCATTGATACCGATGAATGTAGGTTGTGTGGAGAACAGCGAGAGACAATACAGCATCTCCTGTCTGGATGTAAAAAGCTTGCAGGATCAGAATACGTGAAACGGCACAACAATGCACTTAAAGTTTTGGCAGTTAAATGGGCAGCGGAGAAAGGATTACTTCCAGAAGGAACGAAGTGGTACACCCAGAGATGGGAAAAAGGTAAAGTGTTAGAGAATAAAGGCAAGAAGCTGTATTGGGATTGGGAACACCGAATGAGAACGAACTGCACCGCGAGGAGACCAGATCTTACCTTAGAAGATGAAGAGAAGAAAACAATTTTGCTAGTCGATATGGCATGTCCAAACGAAATGAACCGACATCTTAAACGAGAAGAAAAGATTAAGAAATACGAACAATTATGTTTTGAGATACGTGAAAGACGGGAAGATTATAACGTAAAAATGATTCCAATAGTTGTTGGATGTCTCGGTGGAGGAATGAAAGAACTGAAAATGGACATTCAAAAAATCTTTGAGTTTGATAATGAGAAAGAACTCCAAACATTATTGAGAGAAATCCAAAAGACAGTACTTTGGGAAAGCGAATCGATCATCAGAAAAGTGTTGTCAGGACTATTGACTTAAGGTGTCTTACGTGAAGCTAACAAAAATTGGTAGCTCAAGCCATCCAGGGCTGCTCAGCATAGTAAAATGGTCGGATTTTTACCCATAAGCTACCGTGAGCAGGATTGGATGATAATGGCTGACTTTATCATTTTCATTAGTATCTTGTAATTTGATATATAGGATGGAAATTGTATTGTTAGTTAATCCAATAATAATAATAATAATAATAATAATAACAAAGTTCATGTCCAGCATGACAGCCCGCACAGGGAGATAGTATTCACATGCCAGACGAGAAAACTTAACCCCGTCTAACGACCAGTAGCTTTAGAGGTAAAGCACCTTCCTCAATATGTTGATGTTTCCAATGATGGTAGATATTTGGAGTCCACCCAAGACATCAGTGATGCCCAACTCTTTCAAACTGCGCTCACTTGCCTTTCAATATGGCTCCATTTGCTTTTGAACAAACCAATCCGTCCCATCTTGCCTCTTTTCTCTCCCTTCCACCCCTTCCTACCCATTGGTTCCTCCGTGCGACTGCCATCCTTGGAACTTTCAACATTTTCACTTGCCTCCGGCCTAGAAACTTCACCAGTTCTAATAAGAACTCTTTCCTGCCGGTCGTCAGAGACCCTCCGACTTTCAGGTTCCCCTTCAGTCGTTTTTTTCTTCAGAAAACTCATTGAAACAACACGAGAATTCGCAAACAACAACTCAGAAATACTTCCGGACTGTCTATATTCGGTTCACTTCTTAACAAAGAGAGGTTATCCAGGGGCACGAACTTGGACGCACAGACTTTACCCCCAAATAATAATAATAATAATAATAATAATAATAATAATGAATTATCTGGGTATGACATAAAACTCCATCCAAATGTTGCGTTTCTACGTGGGCGAATGAGGTTACCCTTTGTCAGAACTACCTCCAAGTTACCCTTGGGCATGGTGGAGAACTTTTCAGCCTACCCCTAAATCTCAGAGTACCAAGTTGGCATCCGACGGGGAAAAGGGTGTCTCATGGGTAAGGGAGACTCTTTAGTCTTCACTGGCAAACCCCCGCTAGTGATAATTAGAATACTGGTGCTTGTGGAACCTTCAATTCACTAACCTCAAATTATGAATGCATTGCTAAAACTAAATTTTAGTAGCAATTTTATTCTCTGAAAAGGCCACTATTGCCAACCAGAATATCCGCTTTTGAAAGGCTTTGCGATATAAAAAATCACCAAATGTGAAGCATGGACCATAACAACATGGATGACATTTCTGCTTCACACTGCTCAAGGTTCAATAATATTTACATCAATCATCATAAAAATCAGGTTTTTAAAAGAGATCCACTACCTAGTCTTGCCTTGCCTTTTCTGTCTCAGTTAGGCATCCCTGAGCACTTTACTAAGACAACAGCTAGGGAAAATAAATGACCGAGATGCTAGCTGAACCATCCTTTTTGCATAGACCACCAAAAGACTGTTTATAGGTAACACACGCACAAAAAAGATATAGGTATAATTTTTACCTTCAAGACATTTTATGATTAAAACAGAATAGAGTCGAGACTCGGCAAATATACAAATCAGGTTTACGAGAAGAAAACAGAGGATGACCAAAGGACGTAATATGAATACCTACATCAGAGAAACATACGAAATGGTTATATACAAATGCTTTGCAAGAACAGAGAAGTACTCAATTATAGTCAAGCAAGCCGAACCAATATGAATAAAAAGAACCACAGAAAAGTGTGAATAGTAGTTCAGAGCAAATTTAATCCGGTCAGCCGATGTCTACGTATTAATTTCTAATTAAAGGACATAAAAAGATCAGATACAACACCAGACAGATGTTGATTAAGGGAAAGATATATCGCATCAAAACAGTTGTTGACAGGCTATACCTACTATTAGTAGAAGCAGAGCTGGGCGTCCATGAAGGCAACCTCCACGTGGTGATGCCTAGATGCTGATTAGCCAGGTTTTTCTGACTAGTTAGCAACGATTCAAGCTGTTCTTCCGTACCATTGAAGAAATCGATCTCGTCGTTCATGTGATTTTGAATCTGGTTCGTCGTCGATTTGGAGAAATTTAAAAAAAAATCCAGCCAGGAAATGTGCGTCTTCGACGCCCCTGTAGTTGGGAGAGATATTCCCGGTGCAGCCTACTCACTTGGTCTCCAGCAGCTTACACACACACACACACACACACACACACACACACACACAGAAGCAGAGCTAGATCAGATTTAATATAAGTTACCTTTATGGTATAACT